>JAMPIV010011480.1:0-270000 GCA_024509875.1 Oreohelix idahoensis | reverse complement strand
GCTATGCAAGCGATTCACACTATCCTCCCTGCCCTCTAGGCATCACCAAAAAATGATGCTTCGATGACGGGTCACTAGTGCGATTCGCAGTACATAACACCGGAAATTTACCATGGGCAGCCCAGTCTATTAATGATGCAATCACTTCTGTTGTTCCCCTATTATACAGTGTAGGTCAGACTACACAAGACAAAGACCTTCATACTGTGTCTAGTAAATGATAGAAGACTAAGAACAGTAAGTACAGGACAGAGGGTAGGTTTTTCATATTGTATAAACATTTATAACACATAAGGAAGGGAAACCCGAGGCCTGTAAACAGTAAATAAATATTAGACATGCAGAACGTCCGATTGGCAGAATGGTTAGAGAGCGCTGGCCTTTCGCGGTAAAGACGCCGGGTTCCATACACGAACTTGTTACTACTTTAAAAAAAAATTCTAATCTTTGTTCCATCACAATTTATGAATTTGAGGAAGTTGGGGAGAGACATGATGAGAAAAATTCACGCAGTAGTAATAATAGCGATTCTGCTAGTAAAGGGGACAAGATGATGCAGTAGTAATAGTAGCAATACTACAAAAAGATGGTAAAAGATGACGAGAAGAATGAGAAGGAAAAGAAAAGATGCTGCCACAGATTATCAGTAAAAAGAAAAAGTGGTGGAAGTGGAAGTGGAAGAAGTGGAAGAGGTAATACCAGGAAAGAAGTGTAAAATGGCAACAAGAAATAGAATAGAAAAGATTGGGGAGAAAAACAAGAGCAAAAGGAAGAAGTTAAAAAGAAGGAGAAGAAAAAGAATACATTAAAATAATAATGATGATCTATTTGAAGTCCACATTGCCTCACGACTTCTCTCGTTAAATGTTATTTAATTATGTGGCTTCCTTGTCGCGACTTGTTATTCCCTGCGTAAAACTGAAATGACGTCATTACAAATAGTGAACTTTCTTTAAATGTGTTGTGTATGTTGTTTGTAGACGGGTGTTATTTGCGAGTGGTATTTTCCAGCCATGACGTCTTCGTACAAAGCTACCCTAGCGTTTAATGTGGCATTAATTAAGTAATTTGATTAAAATTGTGAAGGTTGGACAATATGTTATCGGCACCTCGTCAACTTTGCTGCCTCATAAACAACTTTATTAACTGACCAAACTGCGTCAGGCGAAGAAACTATGCAACGCTAAATTAATTATTTAGTTCGGTGGCCACAATATTTTGAAATCGTATTTTCCTTGCCATATTGTGTCAAAACTTTACATCTTCAAAAACAGATGCCTTCTTTGCGACCTCAATATCTGGATGTCCACAATTAAAGCTAACACAAAGTTGTGGAAGACAACCAGACAAAAAGGAATACATCTGGCGAAGACGAGTGGAGATAAATAACACGCATTCACGGACAACAATTAGCCAAACATGCCACTGACTGGGACTCACAAGGGAAAGAGAAGAGTGGAGAAGACAAAGAGAGAAGAACGGCAGAAGAGGAAGTTGAGCCAAAATATTAGGAATTTTAATAGACGAAAAGAAGACGCTAGCGATGGATAGGACAAACATTAAGGAAGCCTGCTGATATTATTACAAGGTAGTCCATGTCCTGGAATCTCCAAGGTAAGATAGGTATTGGAAGACAGAAAAGCACATGGAAAAGAGAACTGGAAACATAAATTAAAGGGAAGACCTGGAAAGACCTTAAGCCAATGGCAGACGGTAGAAGCATTTGGCATGGTTTGGTGAACTATGAACCTTGAGGAATGAATGAAAGAATAAATGAATATATGAAATGTAATGGAATTTCACTACTAAAACTGAATTTGACAGCTCAAAATCGAAAGTGTTGTAGAACAACTTTTGCAGCCTCTTATTTTCTCTCTTATCTCATTTATTTGTGCTGTTTACGGAGCACTGAGCCACTACTGTAGCTATCCCCCTTACAGGAAGTCTGGGCCAAAGCAAATGTCCATGCAATCGGTGGCTTCTGTTGCAATTTGTTTTACACGATGAAACTGCCATCCCTGGGCACAAGCTCACATTAGTTGCCCCATGTTAGATTTATCTATTATTTCACTAATGCGGTTGTCTTCGCTCACACCTGAGTATAAGATCTTCACACTGTGTTTGGTGCTGAGAATTTAGTCGATTCTCACTGATTTGATCGTCAAGTCTGAATTTCGAGTTCGGAGTTCACGAAGTGCTCTTTTCATTGCTAGTTTTATTTGTGGGTTCCACATCAATTCCTGATTGGCTATATTGGATTGGTCTCTGCACAAGATAGGTGCAATGCATCTTCAATTGTCGCATGGACCGGAGGGGGACAAAGAATAATAACTCTTTAACCTACCAGGCATCTCGTTAAATATCACTGTGGAGGGGTGGGCATGGGGTTGACTAAAAACTTTAGGCTATACAAACGTCAGCCACAGTATAGAAAGTCAACTTAAGACAATAGTTCAACTCAACCGTTCAAGCCAGAAAGTCCCTGGTAAGGAGACAGGCGTATAACACAACTCAAAGAAAGTTGAAAGGAGTTTGAGTTGTTGACTCACAATTTTTTTTCTATGCGAGGAAGAACTAAAACATGTGGGGAAGAACTAAAACATGCGAGGAAGAACTAAATCATGCGGAGAAGAACTAAAACATGCGAGGAAGAACTAAATCATGCGGAGAAGAACTAAAACATGCGAGGAAGAACTATGTCGTAGATTTTTAGATAGGAGAATTAAGACTTGGGTTGGTTCCTTCTGTATAGACTAGAATAAACGATAGCCACAGTGAGAGTTAGTGAAAAGGCGATAGAATTCCACGAGTGAGATGATAGAATCGTGGTATAGAGGCTGTCTCTGAGAATCGAGATAATCTTCTCTCTCTCACCTATCTTCTACGACCGCTTTTAAAGTGTCAGACAGTCTAAACCACAGATATATATTACATAAAACTCTATCTACTCACGGGCAAGCACATACACGTGACGACAGTTAAACACACAGACGTGGGAAAACTATAACATTGATATATATATATATATTTCAGAACGAGCTGACCAACACGATTATTAAGTTCAAGAGAGATTTTAATTATCATTTAAAATCTTCTCACAACACCAAAGAAATACATCAAGGAAAAACATATACAAATAGTCATAAAATTCAAGAAAATGCTACAAGGATGATAGCCCGTTAGAATCTTACTCTAGGTTTAGCCCACAGCCCCGTTAAGAGAACAGATGATGGCCCAAAGAGTTATAGATACATAGGGTTGAGTCTAAGAGGTGTCTTTCTTTCTCGTAAATGTATGAACAGAGTTGGATAATCTGATTTAGCCTAAGAAAAAGAAACTCTAGCATTTGTAACAAATTCTGCAGATTAAAAAAAAAGTTAAGACAGCAAATGGGTGACAATAATACGCCGGTAAAATAACACTAAGACCTGTGTACTCTCATTCATTCAGCCATGGCCATGCTCTCACTTATATACTCACAACTTTGCTCGTTGCCTCTGGGAACATACTAATTCTAGGACCTTCACACAGACCCGAAAATGCAGTCATCGACCAAGAAATCCCCAGTTCCAAAAGACGTACTGAACTCTCTGTCTCAAGGAACGATTCCTTGGGTGTTCTAATTTTTCGAATGTCTGATTAAGTCACATAAATTTTGTCCAGGCACGAAAGTTAGCAGAGCACAATGTCATTAGCTTTGGTTTCTAGAATTTAAGGAATGTCAGATCGGTGTCTATTCTCAGTATAGGATTTACTTTGGTCACACCACAGACTTTTCCACAAAATAATCTAGTCGGACAATGTTAATGTTATTTCTTGTAATATTCACGCCGCCAGGCAGAAAATTTACGTAGAGTTTATGAAAGAATTTAAGATCTGGCGCAAAGGCCCCGTATTGATCATTACAGTCTTTGAAACCCGTTAGTGGGATATAGTATTTCTGTCTAACTCTGTTGGCATATGCACTGACAGACCAGTGTTACTTGAGAAACCCACGTGGTTCAAAATAAGGACTGTCTATTTCTTCACAAATATGAAACTCTTATTAAACGCCGGTAAAGTTCGGGTAACCCCAGTATTTCACTGTATAAAAGGAAAAGCACATATAAATCATTTACACATCATGTACTCAATATAACTTACATTTAAAACAGCAAGCCTACAGCTTGACTTATTATTTAAACTTCCGGTGAAATAAGTTATATAAAATCGATCATCAGGAATTAGGAATATGGTGCGTATTCCGTCACTACTCACTGATGTCGCGTCTAGCATTTATAAGTTTGTTTAGCAAATATACTCGACTGAGTAGTTAGCAGTTACATTAAATTGTTTTAATAGCCAAATGGGTTTAGCTAGACATTTATAATTTATCTTGCTCTCCACTGTAACTCGTCGACTAAAGAAAATAACAAACTATTAAAATCATCACTCTGCACACAGAACTGGTTTAAAATGAAATCGGCGATTTAACACTTAATCACTTCACAAAATACTAGAATATAGTATATAATATTTTACCTCAAACACAGAAGTACTAAGAACTTAAACCACTTCGACCAAACTAAAGGCCATCTCTATTAACAGAGATTATTTAGAAATCGAACGAAGGCTAGTTCTGTCTTTACTGCGAAGTTACTGAGTGAGAATGAAAATAAAGTTTCAAACTCGGGCCAATATCTTAAAATCAGACAAAGGGCCCCAACTTATTTCGCCAAGCGAAATTATCTCCCCTACTCCCAACATTTACGTCAGCTTAACGCGTGTCGTAACTGCCACCTACTGACCGAGATGTACGCGTGTCAGCTTCAAATCCCAGACAGCCTGTCTGCGGTGCGGAACGATTTTTCACGCTACGCCAGGTTTTTCTAACGAAAAACCTTAATGCGTTTCTGCAAACTGTAGACAGCTGTCTCGTTCCTGCACTGTGAGGATGCCGGGTTTGACACCTTACGCTAGTGTCAGGTGAAAAATGGTAGACCAAAAGTCTGCTCTATGTCCAGCGAAACGAATTTTTCGCACATTCACGTCTACCTGTGCGACTGACATCTGTGTAATAGAATGCTAGTGCGATTCTCAGTTTTGAGAAAAGAAACAGGTAAAGTTTGCAAAATATATTTCGCAAACGAATGGATGCAAAATATACAGGAAAAAGGAAATAAAGAGAGATAACAAAATTACAGAAATTGGGTGAAAGAATAGGAAGACGCTATAGGCAATTTAATGATCAAAACCTACGTGACAGGACGTCCCCCCTTAAGATATGGAAGCACTCCATGTCTACGTTATGGAATTAAATTTCCTATAACCGTAGCTTCGGGGTGTCTGTCTTCTTCCGTCTGATCTTCCCCCTCCATCTCTCTCCATTTCCTACTCAAGTCTACCCCCCAAAGTTTCCTTCCTCTGGAATGTCTCCCATGCGCGCTTGAAAGAGCGTCGCCGCTTCTGACATTTTTGAAAGATTTCCTGTGATAGCGGTGGAATATCCCTGCCACTATCATCATCTTCGTCAGCTTTGGCGATCGTCAGGAGATGGTCGGAGGTTGGCACTGGTCTTTCCAAGTATCTCTTTAAGAGATTTAAATGGAAAACCTTCTCCTTTCCTTGAATAGAGATCTGGTAGTTAGCCTTAGAAATCTTTTTCAGGACGGTAAACGGCCCTTGCCATCCGATCTTCAGTTGGTTGTTTCCGGTAGGGAGTAACACCAAAACTTTCTCTCCTGCTTCCAGTTCTCTTTCTTTCGCGACTTTCCTGTATCGGTTAGCGTGCTTTGTGCGTGCTCGCTTAAAGTTAGTCGTTGCTAGGTCCCACCCTAGTTTCAACCTTTCCTTTAAAACCGACACATATTTACTTGCTGAGACAACTGTCTCATCCGCCTTCTCGTCTGTCAGAGACTGAAGTAAGGCTTCAAGCGGGCCCTTAATGGGTCTGCCGAATAAGAGTGTAGCTGGCGGAAATCCTGTGGAAGTATGAGGAGATTCTCTGTAGCCAAATAATGCTGCAGGAATACAGAGATCCCAATCTTCAGGTTTCACTTGTGCCAGCTTACTTAGCATCATGTTGAGGTTTCCATTAGCACGTTCCACGAGCCCATTTCCGGCCGGAGTATATGGCTTAGTGTGGATGTGTTGGGTCCTCAAGATCTTAACGATCTCATCCATCAACAGGTTTCGGTATGGGGATCCGTTATCCGTCAACACTTGTTGAGGGAATCCCAACCGAGTGAAAATCTGCACGAGGGCTTCTGCGACATGCTTGGCATCTGCGCATGTTAGCGGGATAGCTTCTGCCCATAAAGTGCATGTATCGACTAAGGTCAGGATAAACCTGTTCCTTCTTTTAGTCCTTTCTAAGGGTCCTAAAATGTCGATCACAACCCGTTCGAATGGTGTTCCCACTATTGGCATTTCACCCAAAGAGACTGGGGGTGCCCGTTGCTTGGGTGGCACACGTTGGCACTGGGCACAGGATTTGACATATCTGATAATATCAGTATTTACTCCTGGCCACCAATAATGAGTGGTTATACGTTGGTTTGTGGCGTTCTGTCCCATATGTCCGCTGAAGGGAAGAGAGTGCCCCATTTCTAGGATTTGGCTTCTGTACTGTTTCGGTACTAGGAGCTGGTTGTAACCTTGGTCAGGCTTGCCCGTTCTCCGATAAAGTACGCCATCCTCAGAAAAAATGTCCCCGTGCTGTTTGGGTTCCTTAGCCATGGGCAGTTTCCTAAAGCAGGGTGCCAAAGTAGGGTCCTTGTATTGCGCTTCTTTAAGTTCCATGGGTAACAAATTAGGCGCAGGCTCCCGTTCCTTCTTGGTTTGCCCTCTTGTAGTTACTGCTGCCACAATCGGCTCTTCCGGTTTCCCAATACACACGTATCTCCCGCCAAGTATGACTGGGTAGATGGGATCATCCATAACAGCCGCTTTGATCACACCTCTGACAAAATCAGAGTGGATCTCCACCAATGCGATGGGAAGCGCTGTAGGTGCATCACTCTTACGAACTCCACAAAGTTTGACGGTCTCTCCTGTCTCTTGACCGGGTTTAACCAGGTTTCTGGCAACAATGCAATCATAAGAAAGCCCCGTGTCAAATAAGCAAGAAGTTTGAGAACCGTTCAAAATAACAGTACCTCGCGTTGAGGGTCTATCCCCAACAGGTTGGGAATCACTGTCAATAATTCCGCCTTGCGAGACTGTTAATAAGCATCCGATGCGTTTAGGCTCGGTGTGCTCGGTCTGATCATATGTCCCGTGCTCAGGGGTTCTCCCTTTGCCACCTTGTCCTTTCTGGCTGCGCTGCCATGTAGGGCGGTCGGGTTGATCAGACTGTTTGGGGTGGTTGGGGTACTTGTTCTTGTAGAACTTGGATTTTTCAGGAGGGGGGTTTTGAGGTCCAGTTTCTCTGTGGTTATTTTGGTTAGAAGCCTGAGAAGATTGCTCTAGATTATTTTTTCGAAAATGCTCCTCTGTCGGTTTCCGCTTTGTGGCCGGTAGTTCAGCCAGCGCATTATGGTAACGCTCAGACTTCTCTAAGATGTCTTCAAGTTTTTCTGCCCCCTGCTCAGCTAGAAATCTCCGGGTATCAGCAGACAAAGTGTTCTTTATTTGTTCTGTTAAAACAAATTCCTCAAGACCTTCATAGGTAGAGGGGAGCTGTGAAAGCTCAAGGCACTTTGTTAGATATCCCTTTAGACGAGATGAGAACTGGTGAAAAGTTTCAGAATTCTCTTTCCGGCTGTTGCGAAACAGTTGCAAAAACTTGCGAGCGTTCATTTCAAAACGCTCCAGTAACGCTTTCTTCAACACATCGTAGTCGTCTTGTTGGCTGCTTTCCAGTTTGGCGTAAACATCATACGCAGAACTTTTCAAAGCCTGGGAAAGCTTCATGTTCCAACGCGACCTCTCTAAACCGTACAGAGTTGCAATTTTCTCAAATTTTTCTAGCCAAGTGTCAATCTTCTCATTTGGACAAGGGAAAGATTCTAGCGGAAAATACATAGCAGAGAGATGAGTAGATTGAGTGTTAGAAGGATCAGTTAAGGAAGAATGAGGAGAAGACTCTCCATTGCTGGAGGTAGAGGCAGCACCACGGCTTTGGAATTCTAGAGCTTTAAGAGCCAACTCGTGCTGTCTCTGTTTCTCTTTTTCCTCAAGCTGTCTTTCCTCCCTCTCCTTCTCATGCTGTCTCTCCTTCTCTTTTTCCTCATGCTGCATCATGCGAATTTCCATTTCTTCATCCATCTTCTTCTGCTGTAATAGCCGGTCTGCTTCTGCTTTCCTCCTAGCTTCTTTTTCCTCTTTAGCTTCAGCTGCTTTCCTCTCCGCATCATATCTCTCAATCTCGTCTCTGACAAACGCTTTCGCTTCCTCTCCTTCCAGTCCCTCCTCTCTCGCTTCGTCCCTGAGGAGTTGTCTAAGCTTTGCCCTCTCGGCCATATTATGTCAGTGACTGAGACTAGTGGAGAAAGAAAATAGGAAAAAGGATACACTGGTTCCTACCACTTACGAGAAAAAAAATACCAAAAATCAAAAGATGATATATTTAACCCTGGGATACCTCCTCCAAAAATAAAAATCTAACTATCGCTGCTATTAATCGGCAATAAAGCACCTAATGCAAAACACGACTACGCCAATTAAATGGTAGTTAAGATTACTCACTGAAAAATAAGTTGCTACAGTGGAAGCAAATATAATTATTGCAAAAATTATTTTAGGAAGAAAAAAAAATCCCCTTAATTTTTAATCCACTATCAAGTTCACCCCCTGAAGACAGTTAGGGTAAGGGAGGCAATTAATCTGGACAAATAGTCCGAAACGCACTCCTTAGCTTTTGCTCAAACACCTACTTCTTCAAAACCCTGTGAATGTTATACACTCACAAAACTTTACCAGCGTTTAGTATTACAAAATCATTAATTAACATGTATTCCGACAAAATCAACCTGTAAACCAAATGTATAATGCTTCTTAATGCTGTGGAAAAAACTTATCAGTTTGTGTGGTCAGCACGCCCGTAAACAGATCGTTAGTCTAGGGGATAAATTATTTTTAAAAGATACAAAACTCACAAGACATCACACTCTTACTCTATTTCAGAATAAAGAATCTTAAGTTCAAAATCCAGATAGACGAGTCCCCCTTTGTCGTACTCGTCTTCCTATTCTAAGTTCAAAAATCCGTCGGGCGAGACCCCATTTGTCGTAGATTTTTAGACAGGAGAATTAAGACTTGGGTTGGTCCCTTCTGTATAGACTAGAATAAACGATAGCCACAGTGAGAGTTAGTGAAAAGGCGATAGAATTCCACGAGTGAGATTATAGAATCGTGGTATAGAGGCTGTCTCTGAGAATCGAGATAATCTTCTCTCTCTCACCTATCTTCTACGACCGCTTTTAAAGTGTCAGACAGTCTAAACCACAGATATATATTACATAAATCTCTATCTACTCACGGGCAAGCACATACACGTGACGACAGTTAAACACACAGACGTGGGAAAACTATAACAATGATATATATATATTTTAGAACGAGCTGACCAACACGATTATTAAGTTCAAGAGAGATTTTAATTATTATTTAAAATCTTCTCACAACACCAAAGAAATACATCAAGGAAAAACATATACAAATAGTCATAAAATTCAAGAAAATGCTACACGGATGATAGCCCGTTAGAATCTTACTCTAGGTTTAGCCCACAGCCCCGTTAAGAGAACAGATGATGGCCCAAAGAGTTATAGATACATAGGGTTGAGTCTAAGAGGTGTCTTTCTTTCTCGTAAATGTATGAACAGAGTTGGATAATCTGATTTAGCCTAAGAAAAAGAAACTCTAGCATTTGTAACAAATTCTGCAGATTAAAAAAAAAGTTAAGACAGCAAATGGGTGACAATAATACGCCGGTAAAATAACACTCAGACCTGTGTACTCTCATTCATTCAGCCATGGCCATGCTCTCACTTATATACTCACAACTTTGCTCGTTGCCTCTGGGAACATACTAATTCTAGGACCTTCACACAGACCCGAAAATGCAGTCATCGACCAAGAAATCCCCAGTTCCAAAAGACGTACTGAACTCTCTGTCTCAAGGAACGATTCCTTGGGTGTTCTAATTTTTCGAATGTCTGATTAAGTCACATAAATTTTGTCCAGGCACGAAAGTTAGCAGAGCACAATGTCATTAGCTTTGGTTTCTAGAATTTAAGGAATGTCAGATCGGTGTCTATTCTCAGTATAGGATTTACTTTGGTCACACCACAGACTTTTCCACAAAATAATCTAGTCGGACAATGTTAATGTTATTTCTTGTAATATTCACGCCGCCAGGCAGAAAATTTACGTAGAGTTTATGAAAGAATTTAAGATCTGGCGCAAAGGCCCCGTATTGATCATTACAGTCTTTGAAACCCGTTAGTGGGATATAGTATTTCTGTCTAACTCTGTTGGCATATGCACTGACAGACCAGTGTTACTTGAGAAACCCACGTGGTTCAAAATAAGGACTGTCTATTTCTTCACAAATATGAAACTCTTATTAAACGCCGGTAAAGTTCGGGTAACCCCAGTATTTCACTGTATAAAAGGAAAAGCACATATAAATCATTTACACATTATGTACTCAATATAACTTACATTTAAAACAGCAAGCCTACAGCTTGACTTATTATTTAAACTTCCGGTGAAATAAGTTATATAAAATCGATCATCAGGAATTAGGAATATGGTGCGTATTCCGTCACTACTCACTGATGTCGCGTCTAGCATTTATAAGTTTGTTTAGCAAATATACTCGACTGAGTAGTTAGCAGTTACATTAAATTGTTTTAATAGCCAAATGGGTTTAGCTAGACATTTATAATTTATCTTGCTCTCCACTGTAACTCGTCGACTAAAGAAAATAACAAACTATTAAAATCATCACTCTGCACACAGAACTGGTTTAAAATGAAATCGGCGATTTAACACTTAATCACTTCACAAAATACTAGAATATAGTATATAATATTTTACCTCAAACACAGAAGTACTAAGAACTTAAACCACTTCGACCAAACTAAAGGACATCTCTATTAACAGAGATTATTTAGAAATCGAACGAAGGCTAGTTCTGTCTTTACTGCGAAGTTACTGAGTGAGAATGAAAATAAAGTTTCAAACTCGGGCCAATATCTTAAAATCAGACAAAGGGCCCCAACTTATTTCGCCAAGCGAAATTATCTCCCCTACTCCCAACATTTACGTCAGCTTAACGCGTGTCGTAACTGCCACCTACTGACCGAGATGTACGCGCGTCAGCTTCAAATCCCAGACAGCCTTTCTGCGGTGCGGAACGATTTTTCACGCTACACCAGGTTTTTCTAACGAAAAACCTCATGCGTTTCTGCAAACTGTAGACAGCTGTCTCGTTCCTGCACTGTGAGGATGCCGGGTTTGACACCTTACGCTAGTGTCAGGTGAAAAATGGTAGACCAAAAGTCTGCTCTATGTCCAGCGAAACGAATTTTTCGCACATTCACGTCTACCTGCGCGACTGACATCTGTGTAATAGAATGCTAGTGCGATTCTCAGTTTTGAGAAAAGAAACAGGTAAAGTTTGCAAAATATATTTCGCAAACGAATGGATGCAAAATATACAGGAAAAAGGAAATAAAGAGAGATAACAAAATTACAGAATTTGGGTGAACGAATAGGAAGACGCTATAGGCAATTTAATGATCAAAACCTACGTGACAAACTAAAACATGCGAGGAAGAACTAAAACATGCGAGGAAGAACTAAAACATGCGAGGAAGAACTAAAACATGCGGGGAAGAACTAAAACATGCGGGGAAGAACTAAAACATGCGGGGAAGAACTAAAACATGCGGGGAAGAGAACTGGTAACGGACATGAAAGGGATAGAGACGACACGGAAAGCCGTTGAACGAATGGCACAGGACAGGAAGGCGTGGCATGTTTTATTAGAACCTTGCTCCATTGGGCGCCGAAAGCTATTGACGATGATCTTCACATGTGTCTCTTGACGGTCTAGTTGGCTACCGCTTGTTGACGATGATCTTCACATGTGTCTCTTGACGGTCTAGTTGGCTACCGCTTGCTATTAATGAACACATCAATAAATCTTAATTTATATTCATATAACCCTGTAGCAAAGTTACCTTCCTTGTCAGAGTGGTCTGACTTTAATCAGCTTTTATTTTTTCCGAATAAAGTTATAAACTCGTATAACGAATATCTTCTGTTTAAATGACTTACTGTAATGTGGCCTTGTTAGGTGGTTGATAGTTGTGCTTCAAATATCTCTGTCTAATACAGTGGTGAGCATGAATGCGGTTTACTTATACAGGGTGTTCCACGAAAAAGCGGCCTGTGTCGGCATAGTACGTCCATGACGTCACGGGCCGCTTTTTCGTGGAACACCCTGTATTATCCTTTTGGTCTCAGATAACAAAGGATGCATTATCAATAAACAAAACAAATAAACTAATAAAAAAATCATTCTTCATGTTAATGCTGGTGATGAGGATGATGATAACTACTCTTCTTACTTATACATCCAGCAGTTTTGACGTGCACTTCTGACATTTTAATAAGACCATGATATTTTGTTATTATTCTGTTTTTCAATTTTCTTTTAGGCACTTTTGATGATTGTAAGATATTTAAGTTGATATTTTTTTATTTCTTAATTTTTACTTGCTTATTTAGAGTTGCATTTTCCGTCGTATTACCCATGTTCGTTTTTTTGGCATCTTTCTATGTCACTCGCATTTTCTTTGTTTATTTACTATTTTTTTCCGCCGGTCTGCGGTGTCTACTGTCTGTTTGTTGTAACGTTATCTATATTTCTTATCTGTGTCTACTGTTTGACCCACAAAAGTAAGACACAAACCTCAGAAATGAGGTATTTGAGAAAGGTGGTTGAAGTAATAACAAGAGACATGGTCCACAACCAGACGATACGTTAGGGCCTAAAAACCCAACCCCTGCAGACCCAAGTAGAACAGTCCCATCTAAGATGGTTTGGCCATGTCTGCAGAATGGGAGAAAATCGGCTACTACGACAAGTATGTCGGATCCAGACCTCCAGGACGACCCTGAGTTCGCTGGGAGGACAACATTAGACAGTCTCTGAAGGACCGAGGACTAGAATGGAACCAGGCCAGGAGGAAGACAGCCGATAGGATAGTATGGCGCGCTCTCTCTCTCTCTTCCAAATCTCTACACCTCACGGTAGGAGAGGAGCGACTAAATAAGTCTCCTGTTTGTGACTGTACCTGACGAAGGGTAGTTCCGGAAACGTTCCATGTTTCGAGTGTATCATTCAATTGTAAAACTGACTCCACCGCAATATGTATTTATTTATATATAAAAATGGGTTTTTTTAAAAATAATTGGAGGTTAAGTGTTTTAAGTACAATTCTAAGTGAAGCGTGAGGTAGAAGCCAGGGATGAGGAATCGGGAGTCGGTCTCTTTTTTTTTTTTACTGGAGTCTGTTTAAAAAAAATGCCCGGACTCCGAATCCGACTTTTATGCCATATGACTAGTAAAAAAAAAAAAAAACTGTAGTGGGAGGTCAGACTTCTAAAATTTCAGAAGTTGGAGTCGGAACATTTTTTTGGCCGAAGAAACGATGCGGACAGGCAGGAAGAGCAGTAAATAAACAATCAGACAGGCAGATAAACAGATTGAAACATAGAACGACAGAGATTTTCAAACCAAGTATCGCAGTAACACTTTTTGCAACAGTTTTAGTATCGATACTAATTTTCCATGAATCGGTAAAACGGCCAGCCTATGAACATTTTGCACCATTCTAAAAAAAAAAATGGACTCACACCGAAGATAAGAAGATAAGAGACAGTAAAATACAACTTTCTCATCAACTGCTCAGTATTTGTAAATCCAATCATATCCCTTCTTGTTTCGATTTCAATCCAAGCTGAATAGTCGGGGAAACTCGGTCGCCTTTTGGATTGGAACTCGCGCAATCGATATGGAAGAGATAGACGTTCAAGCCACGACTGTTTTATCAACATCAGTTTTCAGTCAATTTCTTGGCGTCCGCTTCATCGGGAATTAAGAA
Organism: Oreohelix idahoensis; assembly: GCA_024509875.1. Taxonomy (NCBI): domain Eukaryota; kingdom Metazoa; phylum Mollusca; class Gastropoda; order Stylommatophora; family Oreohelicidae; genus Oreohelix; species Oreohelix idahoensis. The sequence continues at coordinate 255,898 of JAMPIV010011480.1, read as the reverse complement.
AACATGATAACCTCTTCTACTGTTTTCGACCATTTCCGTCCAGCCCCAACCGTCGGGGTAACCGACAAAGCAAACAGAGTCGCTGTGAGCACGTTCGGGCCGATGATAAACATGATCGAAATGGGAAACCAATATTCTCCGATGAAAGGACGCGGCCGGGCTCAGATGGAATCCTGGGAAGAAGTTAAAAAATTACGGAATGACGTAATGTCTGAAACTTTAATCTCTAACAATGTTTAATCCCGTTTACTGCGAGTATCCCTTTTAACTAAGTTACGAAACAAAAACACATAAGCGGCCATCTACAGAACGGAAGTATGTCCTGAATTCACGCGGCTGAGAGACTTTGTTCAGAAATACACTATGCCTAAAACAAATAACGGATAATACAGGAATCACGGAATAACACATTTACATGGAGGAATAAGAATGCAGAACAATATTTAAAAAGTTAGATTTTTGTGTAAGGGAACGGCCGAAAACACAACATATGAGAAAAGATAATTGGAATGTAAGGTCTTATGTATAATCTATTTGATCAAATGTTATTAAAATGAAAGCTATATAGTCAAATACGAGTAAGTAATCATGGGCGAAAGTATAAAATCTTTAGTTTTACAAAGGGATTTACACCAATAATGACAGATACTTCGAGATAAACCTATTGTCAACCATGATAGTAACAACACACAGCAATTAACATTTTATATCTATATATATATTTATATATGTACTCTTGAGTAAGGTAACAGGTAAAGGATCCCGTTACACGCCGCCTTAACCTTCCCAGAGTTATTCTGGTACCCAATTCAGGAGGCTGGGTCGGCCCCGGAGCCGTTTGCGATATAAAAAAAATCCCACCTCAACTGGGGATCGAACCATGGACTACCAAGCTAGGAAGCCAGTGCACTAACCACGTCAAGAAATAACAGTAAAGAATTATGGTGTGTGATTTTTGTCTCATGTCGTGAGAATAGCAACATTTATCATGTGTTCTGTTTCTTCATATACAGTGTCTTTCACCTTTCTTCTACCACAGAGCAAGTAAACACGTCAATACAATAGACACTTGGACATTTTAATTAACAAAAACACACTTATAAAATTTGAGACAGATAACTGAATTAAAATAAAGTGAGAAAAAAAATGCTGGGAATCGAAAGCAGAACGATTAGCATATGTAGTTTTTTTTTCTTATTGAGTTTTCGGTTGGCACAGTGGTTAGAGCGCTGACCTCTCACGGCAAAGAAGGCAGGTTCGAAACACGGTGGCGTCTACCCAGCGATAACTTGGTACCTGACTCTGCTCAGCGAGGACGGGAACTTGTCATCCCACATCTCGATGTTGGACCTAGTATAACGACGTCTCTAACCCTTCAATCCCGTAAGACAGTATGTGATATGGGGCTGCTTTTACCTTTACCTTTCTTTTGATAATTACTTCCCTTAGTTAGCGTTGCGCTCGTTACATGTGGGTATACCACTCGAATTATTATAGAAGATAGTATAAGTTAATGATGCAAGACATATAAATATATATATACTGCTCAAAAAAAGTTAAAGGCCACTTTCAATTTTTAGGTCATTTCAACTATGCTGTTTTTTTAAAAACCTGAACACTCAGTCAAAAACATTTTGCAGCATTTTGTTGCATGCTTAAACAATGTTTGTTAATCTGACAATAAATCAATTCTGTGTTACGTGTGTGTACCTCCAAGGTCAATCAAATGTACGTGGTGGAAAGGGAAATAATGCATGTTTGAAAATGCTTCCTATGGCAAAGCCTGTTGATAACATTGCTGAAATTTGCTTTTCACGTGCAAGTCGTGACTATGGTGAACACATTTCACCCACTTTTCGGAAGGAACGGGCAATGGATATGTTTGTAACATTTACCATTTTAGCCATGGCTCAGCGAAGACGCTTGACCAATGTTGACAGATGGAGAGCGATGGCATGGCGACAGGATGATGTAGGGCTGCGAGAAGTTGCTAGGAGATTAGGAGTTGCCCACTCTGTCATACAAACTCTGCGTGATCGTTATAATGCAACCGGCAGTGTCGCAGAACAACGCAGGTCAGGACGTCCAAGGTCTACCACAAGACGGCAAGACACGCTGAGCCATGGCTAAAATGGTAAATGTTACAAACATACCCATCGCCCGTTCCTTCCGAAAAGTGGGTGAAATGTGTTCACCATAGTCACGACTTGCACGTGAAAAGCAAATTTCAGCAATGTTGTCAACAGGCTTTGCCATATGAAGCATTTTCAAACATGCATTATTTCCCTTTCCACCACGTGCATTTGATTGACCTTGGAGGTACACACACGTAACACAGATTTGATTTATTGTCAGATTAACAAACATTGTTTAAGCATGCAACAAAATGCAGCAAAACTTTTTTGACTGAGTGTTCAGGTTTAAAAAAAAAAAACAGCTTAGTTGAAATGACCTAAAAAGTGAAAGTGGCCTTTAACTTTTTTTGAGCAGTATAGTAACAATTACATGATAGTATAGTAACACTTACATATAAATATATAGTAACAGTTACAGGACAGTGTAATAACAATTACATATAAATATATAGTAACAATTACACGATAGTATTGTAAAAATTACATATAAATATAAAGTAACAATTACAAGAAAATGAAATTGATGGGAGTAACAACGAACATTGGAAATTGAAAGGCTAGTTCTTCAAAGAGCACATAACTGGCACTGTATGTACAAACTTGAGGAAGAGTAATCTTCCATTAGTTGTAACGAAGGACATCAGAAATATTCATTGATCTACTCCTGAATCTCCTTCTTCCTATTTCCTACTCCCCCCCCCCCCCTTTTTTTCGTCTTCGTCTTCTCTTAATATCGTGTTCTTTTTTATATGGCTTTCATTCATTCATGCATTCTTTTCTGTCTGTCTGTCATCCTTCCTGCCTTCCTGTCCTTTTTCTTCCTTTCTTTCTGTCTTCCTACCTTCCCGGTCCCTCCGTCCGTCTTCTTTTCTTCCTCTATTTCATCAGGTGATACCGTGTTTAGGGCCACGAATTATACGCCTCCATCAGCAATTGTTAATGGTCTTAATCTAGATTTACTATGTTACTGTATATCAGCCTTTCTCAACTTTTTTACCCTTGAAATAATTATTCAGGTCTAACGGAACCCCTGCATAAAAATTATTATATCTTTAGCTGACAGTGATTTTAATTAATGTTATTTACAACATGAAAATTTATTGACATTTTTATATAGTAAAGCTACTACAATCCATACAGCCAAGTAATATAAATAAAAATATAGTCTAAGACACAGTTTTATACAAGGCTTTGAAAAAACCCGTTTATTTATTTTTGTCAATCTCGATTTCTCTCGGAACCCCTAGCGACCTCTCGTGGAACCTAGGGTTCCGTTGAACCTCGGTTGAGAAACGCTGCTGTTTACTGTATAGTTTCATTTATAGTCCCCAGGGATCTCTGGGGAGACAAAGAATAGGAATACTGATCTCTCAGGTATGTACTCGTAGCAAGGGGGCTGTAAAGAAGATTAAAGGGCCGAAGTACTTGATCGACGGCGGGACATTTCTGATGATCAGATTGCCTCCTGTTGTAGTAGTCTGTATAGTGTTTCCTATCATGGGATGTGCAAGGATCTGGCAACCTTGTCGTGAGAAACAATTTTGCTACATAAACTACTAGTGCACCAATGCAAGAGCACGCGAATACTTTGATGCAGCATTCTCTGTGACCAACTGTGGTGGTGGTGGTGGCGGTTTTATGCGCCGTAAGAAGCATCGCAAAAAATGAATGTATGAAAAATAAATATATTCTTCCCGTTTTCCAATATTTCCTCGTCGAAGTATAATTCCCAGGACTGAATTTTCAAATCATTCTCAAGTGTTAATCAAAAAACAGAAACTTAAAATTTAAATACTTCGATTAATCGAAGATTCAACTATGGTTGTCACGGTATCTAAAGGCTAAAGGAAATTTGACACATAAATAAATGTAAATAAACGTAGGCGTTCGTATTTGAGAGAGCAATATTACTTTGACACCATGAACAATAATAATATACACTTTGTGGGCCAACCTGACTGTAGATAAGCCTTGGCACTCATGGAAAAACTTGCAATTATGCGAAAATATCTTAACAGACTTGTGGACGCTCCAGTTATGCGAAAATATCTTAACAGACTTGTGGACGCCCCAGTTATGCGAAAATATCTTAACAGACTTGTGGACGCCCCAGTTATGCGAAAATATCTTAACAGACTTGTGGACGCCCCAGTTATGCGAAAATATCTTAACAGACTTGTGGACGTCCCAGTTATGCGAAAATATCTTAATAGACTTGTGGACGCCTGTAGTGGGTTTTGATGGTATTGTATGGTTGATGTCACTTAGTGGGATGTATGAGGTCAGTTGTGAAGGCTCCTGAGATAAGTGTAGATGTGAATTACAGAAGGCCCTTCGTACTACCACTTACGAACTCACACATCTTTTTTTTTACTAATGAATGTGGCTACGTTAAATTCTAGGGTACTGATATGTACTGTGTTGTATCAGTATACACAAACACACACACAGATAATTACTAAGTGTAATAATATTAATAAAATTTATAACACACTGAACTGACTCAACTGTTTTAGTTTTAGATATAGAAATTTTCTTTAAGTTTATTTGTTCTGAACCAAGGTTTTATTTTGGTCAGAACATATGAAAGGTTATGAAGTTATGAATGAAATGCATGGATATATGTCATAATAAAATGAAAGGTGTATACATATGTAATTTACAAGACTAGTTAATATTAATACTGTTTATATTTTAAATTTCTCTGGGAGAATGATTAATGGATGTGCTGATGGGGTGGCGTCATCACTCCCATTCTGTAACTACAGGAGCTGTGTCCATTAGATTACAACTTTATACTGTGTCTTTCCCAAAGTTCAGTAAACCGTGGTGGGGAAATTATTATAAGTTCCTTAGAAATATGGTGAATCTTCAGCAGGCCATTTAGTACTCATCTGGTCTGCGAAGAACTGATGCAGAATCAGGTGGTCCACTTCTCTCGACAGCTAGAATAGAACGATAGTCTGCTTCTATACGCTGTTTGCCTGCATACACGTCTGCTGGTGTAACTTTGAATACTTATGTAGCACTAGCTTAGTGCCACATCAGAAACTCACACTTCTGAAACAAAACTGGTGCTGTGTCAGTACTCTATACACTGCACCACTTTTACACAGCACAACACATCAACAATATACAGAAATGGGTCAGATCTCTCTGACCATACAGCACATCTTACCAAGTTGGTTTCATATTGTATCAATTCCCCCAAAGTCTGCAGTGCATATGAGATATGTTCAATAGTTTTCTATTATCCAATAAGATAGGTGATATGTTCCCACATATCTCAATACTTGATCCGCCCTTCATAATCCTTGCTGGCGTCTATGTATTTTGTTTATCTCTAGACCCTGAACTTGGGCTGGGGATCTAGAGCGAACCCCTTTCTTGTTGTAAGAGACAGATTTTGATATGGCAGTATCAAATCACTCGAAATATTAAACAATATTAAAATATACAAAAGAAATGCTTTCATTCTTACCAGAATTACGAATAGAGAACACAGTTATATTCTAGCAAAACTCAGCTGAGCTGCTGGCTCTAGTATGGCGTCCCTCTAAATATGGAATAGCTTTCTGGGAAATACACCACTGAATTATTTACTGTGTCTACTACTGGACAGCTTTTAGTTGAATGGCAAAAATGCGCGTCTGTGCGCCAATAATATGATTATCTTTGGCCAATCACCGACTTTCCCCCTTTCAAATTTCAAACCTACAACCAAAAGTCAATTCAGTCATACCTCAGTCAAGTATGTATTATTGTCTGTTGGTCCGTCTGTCTCTACTTGCGTTTCACAAAAAACACACTTGTTTTTTGAACCAACTCTGCCGTCCCCTACACAATTTTGCCTTTAAAGTTATTTTTAGCCACAATTCTCCACCACATTCCCTCTCTTTCATTTCAACTAGATTTTTACGTTTGCAGACTCAAGGCCAAGATTTTGGTTATTTTTAGTGACATGGGTTAACAGTGTAGTCGTTCGTCTGATATGAACAATACAGTCTTTTGTCAATATCTTCCTTATTATCTATTCGTCTGGATAATTTAAAGTATATTATTTGTCAGCTCAAGATGTGCTATCAAACTAGCTAAGTTTTATTTTCGTAACATTATTATTAAGAAAACATATTTTTTCTCGTCTATTTTTTTTTAAATATCTTCGAGAAGCTTCTGTAATGCGTTTGCCGCTGATTTCAAATAAACAACCAAGTATCGCAAAAGCGTCCAAGAAATGACTGTTGCATATAATAGCTAAGGTCTCTTTTGTCCATTTCTTTACATTGTGTCACTAGTGGACGTGAATTTTTTCCTTTCCCCACCAATTGCGTCTTTTTTGGCCTTGCTAGTTTCAAACACGTGTTCAGTCATATTTTTTCTTTTTGATCTCCGTTCCCTCCCGTCTCCAAGGGTAAACGTTTTGTCTGCACGTCTAACAAGTTAGTTTCCATGGCGGGTAGTGAACCGCGGCATGGGCGAGCATGTCTTCTAGTAGCCTATGCATTATTTTTATCCCTACATTTTATCTTGATAGTTGGAGATATTTTAACGTTGTATCACGGTTAAATTTATCAAAAATCTCCCCACTTGAAAACATGCCTACGGCAAGTTCCAAAACCAGTGATACACATAGATAAAATTACTCCTCACGCCTGCCACTACTCTAATTTTGATCACAGGGGTGCCTACTGAGGAAATCTGCACCGACATTCAATGAGCCTGGGATATATTGGATAATAAACTGATAAGGTTGCAGTAATAAAGACCACCTCAGCAATCTTGCGTTTTCATGCTTAGCCTGAGAAAAGAATACGAGGGGCTGATGATCCGTCTGGACCACAAAAGTCCTACCATACAGATAGATTTGGAACTTCTTTATTGCCCAGATTAACGCTAAACATTTGTCACAAAATTAACCGTGATACAACGTTAAAATATCTCCAATGATACAACGTAAGGATAAAAACTAATGCGTAAGCTGCTAGAATACATGATCGCCCACGCCGCGGGTCATCACCCGCCATGGAAATTAAATGTTAGACTTGAAGGCCAAACGGAACGGGATGAGAACGGAGATCAAAAGGAAAAATCTGACTGAACGCGTGCTTGAAACTAGCGAGGCTAAAAGGACGCAAATTGGTGGGGAAAGGAGGAAAAAGTCACGTTCCCCAAGTTGACATAAAGTAAAGAAATCGACAAAAGGGACCTTGGATATTATACGCCACAGTCATTTATTGGACGCTTTTGCGATAACTTAGCCCGTTTATTTGAATGCAGTGATGAGAAGATTCTAGAAAATATTTGAAAAGTAACTTTTCTTAATAATAATGTTAGGAATATAAAACCTAGCTGGCCGGATGGCCCATCTTGAGCAGTGAAATAATATGCTTTCATTTATACAGACGGACAGATAATAAGAAAGATATTGACAAAAGACTGTGTTGTTCATATCAGCGAACGTCTGCATTGAAATAAAACATGTCACTAATTTTCAAAAAATTGTGGCCTTGAAGACGCAAGTGCTAAAATCTAGTTGGAATGAAGAGACGGGGTGGGATGGTGAATTGTGGCTAAAAATAACTTTAAAGGCAAAATTGTGTAGGGGAAGGCAGGGTTGGTTCAAAAAACAAGTGTGTTTTTTTGTGAAACGCAAGTAGAGACGGACGGACCAACAGACAATAAGGCATACTTGACTGAGGTATGACTGAAATGACTTTTGGTAGGATATTTGAATTTGAAAAAAGAAAAGGCAGTGATTGGCCATAGATGAAGATATTATCGGCGCTCAGACGCGCATTTTGTGCCATTCATTATAAGTTGTCCTAGTAGACACAGTGAATTATTAAGTGGTGTAATTCCCAGAAGCTATTGAAATATTTAGAGGGACGCCATCCTAAGGCCAGCAGCTCAGCTGAGTTTTGCTAGCATTTAACTGTGTTCTATATTCATAATTCTGGTAAGACTGAAATTATTTCTTTGTACATTTTAATATTTGTTTAAGGTTCGAGTGATTTGATACTGCAATAGCATAATCTGTCCCTTACAACAAGTAAGGATTCGCTCTAGACCCCCCGCCCCAGTTCAGGGTCTAGAGACAAATAAAATACATAAACTCCAGCAAGGATTATGAAGGACAGATCAAGTGTTGAGATCAGTGGAACATATCACCTATCCTATTCTATGGCAGGAAGCTAATGAACATATTTCAGAATCTGTAGTCTGGGAGAACTTATCCTATGTGAAACCAACTTGGTAAGATGTGTTGTTTGGTCAGAAAGATCTGACCCGTCTATGTGGTGTTGTTGTTGTGTAGTGTTGTGTCCAGAAATGGTTAGAGGATGGAATTCTGACACATGACTAATACTTTGATTGCAGAACTGTGAGTTTCAGTTGGCACCACTGTGGTGTCAAATGAGTTGTTGATTATTACCAGAGTGGACCCGTGCAGTAACATTTTGTCAGAGCAGCCTATTATAGCCCCCAAGCACGGAGAGGTGGGGCCACCATATTTCTGATATTGCCCCCAAGCACGGAGAGGTGGGGCCACCAGACTTCTGATATTGCCCCCAAGCACGGAGAGGTGGGGCCACCAGATCTCAGCACCAGAGCTACACCTTCAAGCTACGTGAGCGCCTGGTCTGCTGAGAATTCACCAACTCAACTTATTTGCTAACACACCCATAAATTTCCATCAAATAACTGGACAATGTGTAGTCACAATAGACAGGGAGTGATGAGGCCACCCCAACAGCACATCCATTAAATGTTCTCCCAAAATAGATTACAACTATAACCAGTAATAATATTAACTAGTCTAGTAACATATATATGTACACACCTTGCATTTATTATGTAATATTCATGCATTTCTTTCATAATTGCAAAACCTTTCATATGTTCTGGCCAAAATAAAACCTTGGTTCAGAACAAATAAATGTAAGAAAATTACTATCCAATTTTACACACTTGAGTTAGTTCAGTGTATTATAACATTTATTAATATTATTAGACTTAGTAAATATCTGTGTGTGTGTATGTAAACTACCACAACACATTACATATCATTACCCTAGACATTTAACGTAGCCACATTCATTAGTAAAAAAAGATAGGTGTGAGGTCGTAGTGGTAGCAAGAAGGGCCTTCTGACAATTCACAGCTACATTTTATCTCAGGAGCCTTCACAGCTGACCTCATGCATCACACTTAGTAATATCACCATCATACAATACCATCAAATCCACTACATATATTGGGGTCTCTTTGTCCCGGGATAATTAGCCCATCAAGTATATTAGGATCTCCTGGGGGGAGAATTAGATTAGGGGAACACATTATAAAAATTAAAAGTGTCCCTTAAAATTAAAAGTGTCCCTGAAAATAAAAGTTGGTGAATCTTCACAGCCAGTGGTAGTTAATTAATTAATTAGAATTATTTTAGACTAGAGTAATTAGAAGTACTTTAGTGGTTGGAAATTTTATCTTGCACATTGCTAGATTTGTTTAAAAAGTATGGCGGAGCTGGCCAAATTCAGATCAGCTGCTGTGCTGACGGCAAAGGAGATGGGAATGGATGGTCAGATTTTAATTCAATATGTAACGGCTGAATGTGATAAGTATATTGAACGGGAAGAAAGAAGATTAGAAAAAGAGGCTGAAAGAAAATTAGAGTCTGAAAGGTTGGCTGAAGAGAAGAGGTTACAAATTGAGGCTGATAGAGAAATTAAGAGGCTGCAGATTGAGGCTGACAAAGAGGCTAAAGCATTGGAGGCAGAAGAAAAACGACAGCAAAGGGAGGCAGAAGATAAAAGGTTGACTGCCGAAAGGGAGGCAGAAGATAAAAGGTTGACTGCCGAAAGGGAGGCAGAAGATAGAAGGTTGCAGAGGGAGCACGAATTACGACTAAGGGAGCTGGAGCTACAAGGCCAGGCTCCTGAAAATGGTGCCAGCCCTTTTGCCTCAGATGCTACGCCCAGTCTGGGAGCCTCAACATCAGCTATGGGGTTTCATTTAGACCATTTTGTTGAAAAAGACGATGACATAGAGGGGTACCTAGGACGTTTTGAGTTATTAGCTACTACATATGGGTTAGAGAGAGAGAGGTGGAGTTTAAAGCTATCACAGGGACTGAGAGGTACTTCTTACGAAGTCTTCGCAAAAATGAACAGAGAAGACCAGGAGAATTATGACATGTTAAAGCAGGCTTTGTTATTGAGGTACGAAAAAAATGGGGAATTTTATCGTAAGAAATTTAGAAATGCCAAACTGTTGTCTGGGGAGACATACCACCAATTCTCTGCCAGACTGGAAACCTATTTGGAGAAATGGACTGCTCTGGGGAAGACCCAAGATCTTAAAGAAATGATCATGATTGAGCAATTGAGAGAGTCCATGGCTCCAGACATGAGAAAATTTCTCATGGAACAAGGTGCAGAGAAGTTGGGGGAGGTTTTAAATGTCGCTGAAAGGTATCAGGCAGCCCAGGCAGAGGTAAGTGGTGCTAAAAAGAAGCACATAGACAATTTTAAAGCTCCACAGCAATTTAATAAATTTGATAATAGAGAGCAGGGAAATAAAGGTAGGACAAACTTTGAACGGCCAAGAAATGACTACCGAGACAGAAACTCACAGTTCAATGACCAAAAATCCAATGAAAGAAAACCGTTTAACCAAGGAAAAAGATGGTGTAAATGGTGCAAGAAAGATAACCATAACACCGAATTTTGTAGAAGGAAACCTTCAAACATTGCTGCAATGAAGTCGGGGACTCAAAGATTAAAGGTTAATCCTAAGGGACAGCAGGAACCTTATCACCCCCAGTTTGTGAGGATGTTATTTGTAATGGGGTCACCATAAGGTGCCTTTATGATACAGGTTTGGATTATGATTCAGTTGTGAAGTCTAGCCTAGTGGACCCAAGTCAGTATACCACAGAAACAGTGGAAATACAAGGGGCGACTAAGGACATACCACTCATGACACTTCCCATCGCAAGGATAACGGTGAAAACTCGCTATGTGGAAGGAGAAATCAGAGCAGCAGTGATAGATGAACCAATCTACCCTCTGATATTGGGGTGTAGATACGTCTTCTTGGGGAATCCCGAGAGACCTGTGATCATGGCGACAGTGCAGACCAGGTCACAGAAGAAGGAGGAAGAAGGTGAACCTATAAATGCTCATCCAGAGGAGATGAGGAAGGCGCAGGCTGAGGATAGGACACTCAAGCCATGTTTTAAAAAATTGCCCAAATGCCACACACCTCCGAGCAAGGGGGAATATTTTATGAAGAACAAACTCTTATACAGGAAGGCCGGAACTGGAACAAATGGTCACAACCAGCTGGTTCTTCCCACTTCATATAGGGATAAAGTGATGGAACTCGGGCATGCGATTCCCTTCAGTGGTCACATGGGGATCAGCGCCACAGGACAGCGTATAGCTTGTCATTACTTCTGGCCAGGGATAACGGAGGATATAAAAAGATATGTCAAATCCTGCCCAGAATGTCAAAGGGTAGCTCCAAAGCACTGGACTGCTCCTGCAACTCTAGGGGAAATGCCCATAGTGGGAACACCTTTTGAGAGGGTTGCAGTGGATATTGTAGGACCTCTCACTCGGACCAAGAGGAGGAACAGTTACATCCTTACTCTGGTGGACACTTGTTCTATGTGGGGAGAGGCGGTAGCCCTGCCATCAATTGATTCAAAACATGTAGCAGAGGCACTACTTACAATATTTACCCGATTAGGATTCCCGCATCAAATCTTGACGGATAATGGTTCTCAGTTCAAGGGGAAACTAACGGAAGAAGTTTTTAAGCTATTTCAAGCCAGACACTTTCATTGTAGTCCGTACCATCCACAAGGGAACGGCCAGGTAGAGAGGTTCAACGGGACTCTCATTTCTATCCTGAGAAAGCTGGCACACGAAAAACCGGATCTGTGGGATCAATTCCTGCCCGCCGCATTGTTTGCGTACCGGGAGGTACCACATAGTTCAACCGGGATGGCTCCCGCAACTCTGCTATTTGGGAGGCCAATAAAAGGTCCATTAGAAGCTCTATTAAGGACCTGGACAGATGAGAAGGCGGAAGAGACTGTTACCTCATCTTATCAATACGTGAACGAACTGACCACTCGTTTGAAAGCTGGATGGAAACTGGCAAATGATAATTTGAAACAAGCCAGGAAGAAACATGCAGCATATTTTAATAGGAAGGCAAAGGACAGAGAACTGGCAGTGGGAGAGAAGGTGCTGCTTCTACTACCCGGTAGCCAGAATAAATTACAAATTGGATGGCAAGGTCCATATACGGTTCTAGAGAAGGTGTCTAGAACAAACTATAAAATTGACAAAAAGGGGAAGGAGAAAGTTTATCATGTAAACCTGTTAAAGAAGTATCTGGACAGACCACTCCAGGAAAGCACCCCCTTACTGACCTTAGCTATCGCAACTCAAATGCAAAAGGAACCACTCACCTCACATGAATACCCATTACATCCTTGTGAAACAGCAGCACAGGTAAAAGTCAGTAAGCACCTGACTAAAAACCAGAGGGAGAGAGTTCAACAGGTTCTGGAGGAACATACAGATGTATTAACAGATAAACCAGGCCATACAAATTTGCTACAGTATGACATGAAACTGGTAGACTCAAACCCAATCTGTATGAGAGCCTATTCTATTCCGTTCGCGAAGGAGAAGGCATTGAAGGAAGAAATAGATTATTTGTTGAAGGAGGGGATTATTTCACACAGTGAATCATCTTTTAGTTCTAGTGTCGTTTTGTTGAGAAAACCGTCTGGGGAACACAGACTGTGCATAGATTACAGGAAACTGAATGCTGTCACAGAAGGACAAGTGGATCCATTACCAGACACAAAACAGTTATTTGCCAGACTGAACAAGGCAAAATACTTTTCAAAGGTGGATCTTAGTAAAGGCTATTACCAGATCCCAGTGAAGCCTGAAGTGAGACCTTATTTGGCTTTTAGCACTTCGGATGGACATTATGAATTCAACATGCTACCATTCGGACTGAAAAATGCTCCGAGTGTATTTTCAAGGATGATGCGCAAATTGTTGGATCCCCTGAATAACCCATGTATCACGAATTTCATGGATGATATTCTCGTCGCCACAGAGACATTTGAAGAACACATTGAAGCTCTAGAAATGTTATTTAATAGGCTTAGGGAGGCGAACTTAACTGCTAGGCCAACAAAATGTTGCATTGGATGCAAAGAGTTGGAATTCTTGGGACACACTGTATATCAGGGTAGCATGACCCCTGATCCCAAGAACTTGGAAAAACTGCAGAGAGCACCTAGACCACAAACAAAAAAGGACGTGCGATCATTCGTGTCGTTATGCGGATTTTATCAAAAATATATCAAAGATTTTAACTCTATTTGTGCTCCTCTGACTGATCTGACTCGCAAGGGACTTCCAGATAAAATTAATTGGACTGCGCAAAGTGAATTAGCGTTCCAAGACTTAAAGGAAAAACTCACTAGCAAGCCTATTCTCAAACTGCCTGATTTGACACAGGACTTTGTCTTAAGAACCGATGCAAGTAATGTAGGACTCGGAGCGGCTTTGTTGCAAAGATCATCTTCACCTGATGGGGAACTGAAACCAGTCGCTTATGCAAGCCGCAAATTGAATAAGGCGGAACAAGGATACTCCACAAGCGAAAAAGAATGTTTAGCGTTAATCTGGGCAATAAAGAAGTTTCAAATCTATCTGTATGGTAGGACTTTTGTGGTCGAGACGGACCATCAGCCTCTCGTATTCTTATCTCAGGCTAAGCATGAAAACGCAAGATTGCTGAGGTGGTCTTTATTGCTTCAACCTTATCAGTTTAGTATCCAATATATCCCAGGCAAATTGAATGTCGGTGCAGATTTCCTCAGTCGGCACCCCTGTGATCAAAATTAGAGTAATGGCAGGCGTAAGGAGAGATTTTATCTATGTGTATCACTGGTTTTAGAACTTGCCGTAGGCATGTTTTCAAGTGGGGAGATGTGTCACAAAATTAACCGTGATACAACGTTAAAATATCTCCAATGATACAACGTAGGGATAAAAACTAATGCGTAAGCTGCTAGAATACATGATCGCCCACGCCGCGGGTCATCACCCGCCATGGAAATTAAATTGTTAGACTTGAAGGCAAAACGGAACGGGATGAGAACGGAGATCAAAAGGAAAAATCTGACTGAACGCGTGCTTGAAACTAGCAAGGCTAAAAGGACGCAAATTGGTGGGGAAAGGAGGAAAAAGTCACGTTCCCCAAGTTGACATAAAGTAAAGAAATCGACAAAAGGGACCTTGGATATTATACGCCACAGTCATTTCTTGGACGCTTTTGCGATAACTTAGTCCGTTTATTTGAATGCAGTGATGAGAAGATTCTAGAAAATATTTGAAAAGTAACTTTTCTTAATAATAATGTTAGGAATATAAAACCTAGCTGGCCGGATGGCCCATCTTGAGCAGTGAAATAATATGCTTTCATTTATACAGACGGACAGATAATAAGAAAGATATTGACAAAAGACTGTGTTGTTCATATCAGCGAACGTCTGCATTGAAATAAAACATGTCACTAATTTTCAAAAAATTGTGGCCTTGAAGACGCAAGTGCTAAAATCTAGTTGGAATGAAGAGACGGGGTGGGATGGTGAATTGTGGCTAAAAATAACTTTAAAGGCAAAATTGTGTAGGGGAAGGCAGGGTTGGTTCAAAAAACAAGTGTGTTTTTTTGTGAAACGCAAGTAGAGACGGACGGACCAACAGACAATAAGGCATACTTGACTGAGGTATGACTGAAATGACTTTTGGTAGGATATTTGAATTTGAAAAAAGAAAAGGCAGTGATTGGCCATAGATGAATATATTATCGGCGCTCAGACGCGCATTTTGTGCCATTCATTATAAGTTGTCCTAGTAGACACAGTGAATTATTAAGTGGTGTAATTCCCAGAAGCTATTGAAATATTTAGAGGGACGCCATCCTAAGGCCAGCAGCTCAGCTGAGTTTTGCTAGCATTTAACTGTGTTCTATATTCATAATTCTGGTAAGACTGAAATTATTTCTTTGTACATTTTAATATTTGTTTAAGGTTTCGAGTGATTTGATACTGCAATAGCATAATCTGTCCCTTACAACAAGTAAGGATTCGCTCTAGACCCCCCGCCCCAGTTCAGGGTCTAGAGACAAATAAAATACATAAACTCCAGCAAGGATTATGAAGGACAGATCAAGTGTTGAGATCAGTGGAACATATCACCTATCCTATTCTATGGCAGGAAGCTAATGAACATATTTCAGAATCTGTAGTCTGGGAGAACTTATCCTATGTGAAACCAACTTGGTAAGATGTGTTGTTTGGTCAGAAAGATCTGACCCGTCTATGTGGTGTTGTTGTTGTGTAGTGTTGTGTCCAGAAATGGTTAGAGGATGGAATTCTGACACATGACTAATACTTTGATTGCAGAACTGTGAGTTTCAGTTGGCACCAATGTGGTGTCAAATGAGTTGTTGATTATTACCAGAGTGGACCCGTGCAGTAACATTTTGTCAGAGCAGCCTATTATAGCCCCCAAGCACGGAGAGGTGGGGCCACCATATTTCTGATATTGCCCCCAAGCACGGAGAGGTGGGGCCACCAGACTTCTGATATTGCCCCCAAGCACGGAGAGGTGGGGCCACCAGATCTCAGCACCAGAGCTACACCTTCAAGCTACGTGAGCGCCTGGTCTGCTGAGAATTCACCAACTCAACTTATTTGCTAACACACCCATAATTTTCCATCAAATAACTGGACAATGTGTAGTCACCATAGACAGGGAGTGATGAGGCCACCCCAACAGCACATCCATTAAATGTTCTCCCAAAATAGATTACAACTATAAACAGTAATAATATTAACTAGTCTAGTAACATATATATGTACACACCTTGCATTTATTATGTAATATTCATGCATTTCTTTCATAATTGATAAACCTTTCATATGTTCTGGCCAAAATAAAACCTTGGTTCAGAACAAATAAATGTAAGAAAATTACTATCCAATTTTTACACACTTGAGTTAGTTCAGTGTATTATAACATTTATTAATATTATTAGACTTAGTAAATATCTGTGTGTGTGTATGTAAACTACCACAACACATTACATATCATTACCCTAGACATTTAACGTAGCCACATTCATTAGTACAAAAAAGATAAGTGTGAGGTCGTAGTGGTAGCAAGAAGGGCCTTCTGACAATTCACAGCTACATTTTATCTCAGGAGCCTTCACAGCTGACCTCATGCATCACACTTAGTAATATCACCATAATACAATACCATCAAATCCACTACAACATTCCTTTTCGCTTGTAGAATATCCTTGCTCCGCTTTATTCAATTTGCGGCTTGCATAAGCGACTGGGTTCAGTTCCCCATCAGGTGAAGATGATCTTTGCAACAAAGCCGCCCCGAGGCCTACATTACTTGCATCTGTTCTTACGACAAAGTCCTGTGTCAAATCAGGCAATTTGAGAATAGGCTTGCTAGTGAGTTTTTCCTTTAATTCTTGGAAAGCTAATTCACATTGCGCAGTCCAAATAATTTTATCTGGAAGTCCCTTGCGAGTCAGATCAGTCAGAGGAGCACAAATAGCGTTACAATTTTTGATGTATTTTTGATAAAATCCGCATAACGACACGAATGATCGCACGTCCTTTTTTGTTTGTGGTCTAGGTGCTCTCTGCAGTTTTTCCAAGTTCTTGGGATCAGGGGTCATGTTACCCTGATATACAGTGTGTCCCAAGAATTCCAACTCTTTGCATCCAATACAACATTTTGTTGGCCTAGCAGTTAAGTTCGCCTCCCTAAGCCTATTAAATAACATTTTTAGAGCTTCAATGTGTTCTTCAAATGTCTCTGTGGCGACGAGAATATCATCCATGAAATTCGTGATACATGGGTTATTCAGGGGATCCAACAATTTGCGCATCATCCTTGAAAATACACTCGGAGCATTTTTCAGTCCGAATGGTAGCATGTTGAATTCATAATGTCCATCCGAAGTGCTAAAAGCCAAATAAGGTCTCACTTCAGGCTTCACTGGAATCTGGTAATAGCCTTTACTAAGATCCACCTTTGAAAAGTATTTTGCCTTGTTTAATCTGGCAAATAACTGTTTTGTGTCTGGTAATGGATCCACTTGTCCTTCTGTGACAGCATTCAGTTTCCTGTAATCTATGCACAGTCTGTGTTCCCCAGACGGTTTCCTCAACAAAACGACACTGGAGCTAAAAGATGATTCACTGTGTGAAATAATCCCCTCCTTCAACAAATAATCTATTTCTTCCTTCAATGCCTTCTCCTTCGCGAACGGAATAGAATAGGCTCTCATACAGATTGGGTTTGAGTCTACCAGTTTCATGTCATACTGTAGCAAATTTGTATGGCCTGGTTTATCTGTTAATACATCTGTATGTTCCTCCAGAACCTGTTGAACTCTCTCCCTCTGATTTTTAGTCAGGTGCTTACTGACTTTTACCTGTGCTGCTGTTTCACAAGGATGTAATGGGTATTCATGTGAGGTGAGTGGTTCCTTTTGCATTTGAGTTGCGATAGCCAAGGTCAGTAAGGGGGTGCTTTCCTGGAGTGGTCTGTCCAGATACTTCTTTAAAAGGTTTACATGATAAACTTTCTCCTTCCCCTTTTTGTCAATTTTATAGTTTGTTCTAGACACCTTCTCTAGAACCGTATATGGACCTTGCCATCCAATTTGTAATTTATTCTGGCTACCGGGTAGTAGAAGAAGCACCTTCTCTCCCACAGCTAGTTCTCTGTCCTTTGCCTTCCTATTAAAATATGCTGCATGTTTCTTCCTGGCTT
Source organism: Oreohelix idahoensis (assembly GCA_024509875.1). Taxonomy (NCBI): domain Eukaryota; kingdom Metazoa; phylum Mollusca; class Gastropoda; order Stylommatophora; family Oreohelicidae; genus Oreohelix; species Oreohelix idahoensis. The sequence goes on along the minus strand of JAMPIV010011480.1, from coordinate 237,858 downwards.
GTTTCAAATTATCATTTGCCAGTTTCCATCCAGCTTTCAAACGAGTGGTCAGTTCGTTCACATACTGATACGATGAGGTAACAGTCTCTTCTGCCTTCTCATCTGTCAATGTCCTTAATAGAGCTTCTAATGGACCTTTTATTGGCCTCCCAAATAGCAGAGTTGCGGGAGCCATCCCGGTTGAACTATGTGGTACCTCCCGATACGCAAACAATGCGGCGGGCAGGAATTGATCCCACAGATCCGGTTTTTCGTGTGCCAGCTTTCTCAGGATAGAAATGAGAGTCCCATTGAACCTCTCTACCTGGCCGTTCCCTTGTGGATGGTACGGACTACAATGAAAGTGTCTGGCTTGAAATAGCTTAAAAACTTCTTCCGTTAGTTTCCCCTTGAACTGTGAGCCATTATCAGTCAAGATTTGATGCGGGAATCCTAATCGGGTGAATATTGTAAGTAGTGCCTCTGCTACATGTTTTGAATCAATTGATGGCAGGGCTACCGCCTCTCCCCACATAGAACAAGTGTCCACCAGAGTAAGGATGTAACTGTTCCTCCTCTTGGTCCGAGTGAGAGGTCCCACAATATCCACTGCAACCCTCTCAAAAGGTGTTCCCACTATGGGCATTTCCCCTAGAGTTGCAGGAGCAGTCCAGTGCTTTGGAGCTACCCTTTGACATTCTGGGCAGGATTTGACATATCTTTTTATATCCTCCATTATCCCTGGCCAGAAGTAATGACAAGCTATACGCTGTCCTGTGGCGCTGATCCCCATGTGACCACTGAAGGGAATCGCATGCCCGAGTTCCATCACTTTATCCCTATATGAAGTGGGAAGAACCAGCTGGTTGTGACCATTTGTTCCAGTTCCGGCCTTCCTGTATAATAGTTTGTTCTTCATAAAGTATTCTCCCTTGCTTGGAGGTGTGTGGCATTTGGGCAATTTTTTAAAACATGGCTTGAGTGTCCTATCCTCAGCCTGCGCCTTCCTCATCTCCTCTGGATGAGCATTTATAGGTTCACCTTCTTCCTCCTTTTTCTGTGCCCTGGTCTGCACTGTCGCCATGATCACAGGTCTCTCGGGATTCCCCAAGAAGACGTATCTACACCCCAATATCAGAGGGTAGATTGGTTCATCTATCACTGCTGCTCTGATTTCTCCTTCCACATAGCGAGTTTTCACCGTTATCCTTGCGATGGGAAGTGTCATGAGTGGTATGTCCTTAGTCGCCCCTTGTATTTCCACTGTTTCTGTGGTATACTGACTTGGGTCCACTAGGCTAGACTTCACAACTGAATCATAATCCAAACCTGTATCATAAAGGCACCTTATGGTGACCCCATTACAAATAACATCCTCACAAACTGGGGGGTGATAAGGTTCCTGCTGTCCATTAGGATTAACCTTTAATCTTTGAGTCCCCGACTTCATTGCAGCAATGTTTGAAGGTTTCCTTCTACAAAATTCGGTGTTATGGTTGTCTTTCTTGCACCATTTGCACCATCTTTTTCCTTGGTTAGACGGTTTTCTTTCATTATTTTTTTGGTCATTGAACTGTGAGTTTCTGTCACGATAGTCATTTCTTGGCCGTTCAAGGTTTGTCCTACCTTTATTACCCTGTTCTCTATTATCAAATTTATTAAATTGCTGTGGAGCTTTAAAATTATCTATGTGCTTCTTTTTAGCACCACTTACCTCTGCCTGGGCTGCCTGATACCTCTCAGCGACATTTAAAACCTCCCCCAACCTCTCTGCACCTTGTTCCATGAGAAATTTTCTCAAGTCTGGAGCCATGGACTCTCTCAATTGCTCTATCATGATCATCTCTTTAAGATCTTGGGTCTTCCCCAGAGCAGTCCATTTCTCCAAATAGGTTTCCAGTCTGGCAGAGAATTGGTGGTATGTCTCCCCAGACAACAGTTTGGCATTTCTAAATTTCTTACGATAAAATTCACCATTTTTTTCGTATCTTAACAACAAAGCCTGCTTTAGCATGTCATAATTGTCTTGGTCTTCTCTGTTCATTTTAGCAAATACTTCATAAGAAGTACCTCTCAGTCCCTGTGATAACTTTAAACTCCACCTCTCTCTCTCTAACCCATATGTAGTAGCTAATAACTCAAAACGACTGAGGTACCCCTCTATGTCATCGTCTTTCTCAACAAAATGGTCTAAATGAAACCCCATAGCTGAGTTTGAGGCACCCTGACTAGCTGCAGCATCTGAGGCAAAAGGGCTGGCACCATTTTCAGGAGCATGGCCTTGTAATTCCAGCTCCCTTAGTCGTAATTCATGCTCCCTTTGCAACCTTCTATCTTCTGCCTCCCTTTCGGCAGTCAATCTTTTATCTTCTGCTTCCCTTTCGGCTTTTTTATCTTCTGCTTCCCTTTCGGCCTTTTTATCTTCTGCCTCAATCTGCAGCCTCTTAAGTTCTCTATCAGCCTCAATTTGTAACCTCTTCTCTTCAGCCAACCTTTCAGACTCTAATTTTCTTTCGGCCTCTTTTTCTAATCTTCTTTCTTCCCGTTCAATATACTTGTCACATTCAGCAGTTACATACTGAATTAAAACCTGACCATCCATTCCCATATCCTTCGCCGTTAGCACAGCAGCTGATCTGAACTTTGCTAGCTCAGCCATCACACAAAATAACACTGCTCAAGGTAAAATTCTAACCAATCAATAACTAAAGTAATTCTACTTAACTATTGATTAAGGTAATTCTAATTAGCCAGTTAACTAATTAATTACCACTGGCTGTGAAGATTCACCAACCTTTATTCTCACTTTCAATTTTAAGGGACACTTTTAATTTTAACAATTTGTTCCCCTGATTTAATTCTCCCACCAGGAGATCCTAATATTACTGATAAGCTAATTATCCCGGACGAGCCCCCAATATATGTAGTGGGTTTTGATGGTATTGTATGGTTGATGTCACTTAGTGGGATGTATGAGGTCAGTTGTGAAGGCTCCTGAGATAAGTGTAGATGTGAATTACAGAAGGCCCTTCGTACTACCACTTACGACCTCACACATATCTTTTTTTTACTAATGAATGTGGCTACGTTAAATTCTAGGGTACTGATATGTACTGTGTTGTATCAGTATACACAAACACACACACAGATAATTACTAAGTGTAATAATATTAATAAAATTTATAACACACTGAACTGACTCAGCTGTTTTAGTTTTAGATATAGAAATTTTCTTTAAGTTTATTTGTTCTGAACCAAGGTTTTATTTTGGTCAGAACATATGAAAGGTTATGAAGTTATGAATGAAATGCATGGATATATGTCATAATAAAATGAAAGGTGTATACATATGTATTTTACAAGACTAGTTAATATTAATACTGTTTATATTTTAAATTTCTCTGGGAGAATGATTAATGGATGTGCTGATGGGGTGGCGTCATCACTCCCATTCTGTAACTACAGGAGCTGTGTCCATTAGATTACAACTTTATACTGTGTCTTTCCCAAAGTTCAGTAAACCGTGGTGGGGAAATTATTATAAGTTCCTTAGAAATATGGTGAATCTTCAGCAGGCCATTTAGTACTCATCTGGTCTGCGAAGAACTGATGCAGAATCAGGTGGTCCACTTCTCTCGACAGCTAGAATAGAACGATAGTCTGCTTCTATACGCTGTTTGCCTGCATACACGTCTGCTGGTGTAACTTTGAATACTTATGTAGCACTAGCTTAGTGCCACATCAGAAACTCACACTTCTGAAACAAAATTGGTGCTGTGTCAGTACTCTATACACTGCACCACTTTTACACAGCACAACACATCAACAATATACAGAAATGGGTCAGATCTCTCTGACCATACAGCACATCTTACCAAGTTGGTTTCATATTGTATCAATTCCCCCAAAGTCTGCAGTGCATATGAGATATGTTCAATAGTTTTCTATTATCCAATAAGATAGGTGATACGTTCCCACATATCTCAATACTTGATCTGCCCTTCATAATCCTTGCTGGCGTCTATGTATTTTGTTTATCTCTAGACCCTGAACTTGGGCTGGGGATCTAGAGCGAACCCCTTACTTGTTGTAAAAGACAGATTTTGATATGGCAGTATCAAATCACTCGAAATATTAAACAATATTAAAATATACAAAAGAAATGCTTTCATTCTTACCAGAATTACGAATAGAGAACACAGTTATATTCTAGCAAAACTCAGCTGAGCTGCTGGCTCTAGTATGGCGTCCCTCTAAATATGGAATAGCTTTCTGGGAAATACACCACTGAATTATTTACTGTGTCTACTACTGGACAGCTTTTAGTTGAATGGCAAAAATGCGCGTCTGTGCGCCAATAATATGATTATCTTTGGCCAATCACCGACTTTCCCCCTTTCAAATTTCAAACCTACAACCAAAAGTCAATTCAGTCATACCTCAGTCAAGTATGTATTATTGTCTGTTGGTCCGTCTGTCTCTACTTGCGTTTCACAAAAAAACACACTTGTTTTTTGAACCAACTCTGCCGTCCCCTACACAATTTTGCCTTTAAAGTTATTTTTAGCCACAATTCTCCACCACATTCCCTCTCTTTCATTTCAACTAGATTTTTACGTTTGCAGACTCAAGGCCAAGATTTTGGTTATTTTTAGTGACATGGGTTAACAGTGTAGTCGTTCGTCTGATATGAACAATACAATCTTTTGTCAATATCTTCCCTATTATCTATTCGTCTGGATAATTTAAAGTATATTATTTGTCAGCTCAAGATGTGCTATCAAACTAGCTAAGTTTTATTTTCGTAACATTATTATTAAGAAAACATATTTTTTCTCGTCTATTTTTTTTTTTTTGAAATATCTTCGAGAAGCTTCTGTAATGCGTTTGCCGCTGATTTCAAATAAACAACCAAGTATCGCAAAAGCGTCCAAGAAATGACTGTTGCATATAATAGCTAAGGTCCCTTTTGTCCATTTCTTTACATTGTGTCACTAGTGGACGTGAATTTTTTCCTTTCCCCACCAATTGCGTCTTTTTTAGCCTTGCTAGTTTCAAACACGTGTTCAGTCATATTTTTTCTTTTTGATCTCCGTTCCCTCTCGTCTCCAAGGGTAAACGTTTTGTCTGCACGTCTAACAAGTTAGTTTCCATGGCGGGTAGTGAACCGCGGCATGGGCGATCATGTCTTCTAGTAGCCTATGCATTATTTTTATCCCTACATTTTATCTTGATAGTTGGAGATATTTTAACGTTGTATCACGGTTAAATTTATCACAACGCCCCAGTTATGGGAAAATAGCTATCCTGCATTGCGGAGCCCACCGTTATGGGCCAGTAGCTAAACAGCCTTTGGACCCCAAGTTATCGGTAACTGTCGTGAAACATTCTAAAACCACATATATAAATTAAAAGGTAAATGTAAAGCCTAACACATAAATTCAATAAAAGGAAAGAGAAATGGTAAAAGTACAGTGCTGTCACAATGGCGTACAAAAATCCCCCTTGTTTTCTACTTCGTCTGCAAATTGTAACGTTTCACGTTGATAGTAAAGCCTACTGCATCACTACACGCTTTCTACAATAAAACGTGTACTGTATTTCTAAGAAAACCTTGAGCTAGGCACACTGCGTAATGACCTAAATTAATACTTCCATTAATTTCATTTTATACACTACGTTAACATAAACGGAAAGACAGATGAACTTAGGATAGAGAGAGGGAGGGCTGAAAGCAGAAACGCATGCAACACTAACACGCGTCTCGCGATATACAATTAATGCCACCCTCCCCGCGCGAAAGGCCAGAAGCACTAACTTTTTTTCAAATAGACCGTGATAAAAAACACTACCCATACGAGAGTTAGGTTTAAAAACCTGAAAAACGCTTATTAGGAAACATGACATTATACTGTTTTATGTCTGAAAGCCTGACAGTACCCAGACACCACATCGTATCGAAGTGAACGGGAGGTAGAAGAAAATGCATATTTTGAACGCAGCCCCTTAGCCCCATTAAACTTATATATTTGGGTTCCTTAGGACTTGCTGACAAAGAATATGTTAAGTGTTACGCAAATAGTCTAGGAATTAACAAATTATAGCCAAAAGAAAATAGTGAGGGTGTCAGACAACACCAAACAATAATCGCACAGTGGCATGTTTTGAAACCACTATTTTACGGGAAATGGGCCACCATGTAAAATCCTATTTGATTGGATAGAAGTAAATGTAAGGCTAAACACGATTAGTCGGACTACAAATACTAATTCTTTGTTGTTAGGGGAAACGGTAGTAAGGGTGCTTTTTTGAAAAGCTGTGTAAACATGGCCCGATTGGTTAGACCCGCCAATATAGTCAATTAAGAGCGTCAGTTCAGTGCCACATTTTAAAATAAACTTACTAAGAAACAGTGCGTTGAGATCCAGATCATATTTTTCTAAATAAAAGTCTGGGACAGAAGCAGATCGGAATTTGTGGCATATTCATCGCCAGTCAACGTATCTGTGTATTATTTCCATGAATTGTGGGACTGTGGTCCTAAGTTACTGAAGCAGCACCTGGTCTGAGTTTTGCTGAATCCAGAGGCTGACAGCATACTCCTTGGTCCAGATAGCGACCAGTGAGGTGTCTCCAGAACACAGTGAAACAATCGAGCAGAGGAGTCTTTTCCTGCCGCCATCACGAAAGATAAGCTTCTGTGGCCAGAGTAGCTCAACATTATGTGCCCCCTCAAAAATTGACATTTTATTAAACACAGAGGGACAATTAATTGGTTCAAATGACAGGAACTGTGAACTTTTCCCAATACTATTTCCACGATAATCAAACACTTGAAGTCATGATGAAAAACAACAACCAAGCTTGAACAAAACCAGTATTACCTCATATTACTACTGCACAAATTACACACATAGAATAATAATAATAAAATATGTCAATACAAAGTTCACATATATATAAACTGTGTATATATTACTTGTAATTACATTTGATTATGATTCCTGGTTCACTGTGTAGTTGAATCAGGATACCCATTATTGAAAGAATTAATACATATATTTTTAAACTTAAACACTTGACTCATTTAAGATAGTCTTATAGAGTGTTATATGTGTGTGAGTGTCACAGTGTTGTAAAGTGTTGTGGAATAAATTAAATTGTTTATCTGTCTGTTGTTGTTGTGACTTACACTTCATCATTTTCATAACCCTAGACATTTAACGTAGTCATCACAATATTCCAGAATAATTCTGACTGAGGTATAAATGTGGTAGCAAGTAAGGTCATCTGTAATACACCACACTTATTAGATACAGATACCTTCACAGCTGATCTCAGTCAGTACACTAAGTCCCCTATAAATATTTATAACATCCCACTTTACCACAGTAACTAGCTAAACTACATTGTGGACCCCTGTTATGGGCAAATAGCTAAATTGCTTTGTGGACCCCTAGTTACGGACAAGTAGTCGTAAATGAGGTTGTGCAATGATACCGGCAACCTCATCATGTACAACAAACTGCTACATGAACCACTGCTGAGACAGCCCATGGCGGCTTTGGTGCAAGTTACCAACAAGGGGATTAGGTGCAGTGGTGGCTCCACGAGGAGCATAACGTGACAAGAAAAAAGTTTACGCGTATTATAATTAAGAAGTTTATAAGTGTCAAGTAATTAACTGCAGTACAACTCTGTAATAATCATTTATAAATTTTTTCCCCATGAGGATAATAAGGCCCACAACCGTTGCTAGCCATGAATTTCTGTTTTGAGTTGTCCTTTTCAAATCTGACCATGATAACCCGGTTGCTTTGGTTTCTTCTTCCACTGTTCTTCTCTGGTTTCTCCTGGACTTGCTCAAGCTTTTCCTCCATTGTGAGTTCTTCTTCTTTCAGCATGGCATTTTTGGGACCGGTTTAGCCTTCCCTCTTCGATCCCTACTCTCTCAGCCAGACTGCAATGATGCAGCCTGTTTCCAGGACCACCATTTGGAGGTGGAGTAGGATCTTGGTCAGCTCTGGTTCGCTGACCCTGACGCAAGCAGTCAAGCTATGGGTCGCTGACTGCATTTATCACTGTTGCTGCGTCTTCGGTCCCGTGAGTTCCAGTAAAGGGTAAATGTGGTTATAGTTGTTAGTTGTTTCCGGGAAGTGTATCCATCTTCGCGTTCTATCCTTAATCTCCAGGTTTATCGGTTGTTGCCTGGTTCTTTTCCCCAGGTATGTATTTGTTAATACACTTGGCCAGTTGATGACATCTATTCGTGAATACCTGGAGTATGAAGGTGTAAATAAATAAATATAGGTAAATAACATGGTGCTTGCGTAGAATAAAATGGAATGACAAGGTTACCAACGTGGAACTGATGACAAGAACCAGACATGTGTCAGTGGAACAAGATGGATAGGACACACTGAGGAAACCTGTTGATAGCATTACAAGGCAGTCCTTGTTCTGGAACCCCCAGGGCAAGAGAGGCAGAGGTAGACCAAGAAGCACATGGAGAAGAGAGCTGGAAACAGAGGTGAAAATGATAAGGAGAACGTGGAAAGAACTTGAGATGATGGCACGTAACAGGAGGACTTGGCATGTGTTTGTTGAAGGCCTATGCTCTTTTGGGAGTGGAGGGTTATGAATGAAAGCTCCTCTTGTGCCCAAGCTTACACCCTGGATTAATCCAGCAACCTGTGAGGACGAAACTGCCGATCGCACCAAGCGGAGATGATCCTTACAGCGCCACCTCAGATTAGGCGGAATGAAGCTCTTACAACAAGCAGAAGAAAAAAGATCACGTCGAATGGAACACCAGGTAAAAAAACAGCAGCTGAAGGCTATCACCTCAAGGCTACATCATCCCTATAGATGGGCAGACACGGAGTTTTTGCGTACTCATACGACAGATAACGAGATTACTGTCTGTGTGACACATGTGGGCAGACAAGTGTGACATACAATCGCTTTCGGGCCGACTTGTTATGGCAACATTACTTTCTAATAAAGTAACAAGCATTACAGCTTACACATGTTGTCATATGAGTTCCCCGATCTGTCTGTAAGTTTGTACACAAAGGCATCGGACATCATATTACCATATATGGGAGATGTGACCTCTGCTTTGCGTTCAAAATTATCCGATGTCGGAACATTTTTGAAATCATCACACCCTATCCGCATGATTTGAAATGATTGGATCTTTCTGATTAGATTCATAACAGCAATGCTTGGGAAGATAGGAATACAGTCTGACCATTTTCGCAGTTTTATTTCACTGTGAATTTCACTCTCGCCCAGACAACATCAGACCTCGCCAGAGTGAAGACTAGATTCATAATTCCTTTTTTTTAACCGGACCTTTTATTGGAGAACCAAATAAGACTTACAAGGCACAGGAAATTTCTACATTTTAATAAGGAACACCGGGACTATGAAACTGAAGAAACACACGGAGTCAGAGAGGTAATCTGTTGTCAAATTAAAGACACCCCAGACGCGTGTAAGAGACCGACTCGTCTCCTTTATTCATCTGAGCAACAAGTCTGTAGCCAGGATTGGCGTAAGTTGTGATTTACATTTTATATTTTATTACTAATATGTGAACTAACATATATATGTATATATTACCATGTGAAGTTTAATGTGTGAAACTCGCTATTGGATGTCACAGTCATTTGAGGCTGGCAACCTCAGTATTTAGAATGATGATTCATGAACTACCACTGCACGGGCTGGTGATTGCTTTATTGATAGTTTCGTAAAGAGAACTAAAAAGCATAAAGTAGTTCCAGGTTCCCTATGAAGCAGGGAGGGAAAGATGAAAGAAATGATGTACATTCTAAATATAATACTTACACTTTCAAAGCAGTGTAAATGTCCCTATAAACATAGTCACTTTAAAATTAATGTAAGTTTTCAAGCTTTAAACCAGTGTAAATGTCTATGTGAAAATATTCATTTTAAAGTAATGGAAGTTTCAAACTTTTCAATCAGTGTAAAACATAAATGAAAACATATTCAATTTATATTGTGAACACTTTTCAATCAGTGGAGATGTATATGTAAACAGACTCTATCTGTATTATTAACCTTTTCATTTGAATATAAAGTAACTATGAAAGCTAGCCTATTTAAATGTAACGAAAGTTTTATCTCGAGGGATTAAATTTAATTCTCATCGAGGGTAAAGTCTGAGTAATTGGGATGGTGGTATGGGAAGATAGGAACCCATAACTATGGGGTGGAAAACGCCATACTCAGAAGAGCGTTTCGTTCTATTCTTTACCATAGTTACTGGTGGTACCAGCAGAAAGTACTATCTCTGGAACAAGAAGGAAACCGTGGCCTAAGCTTTAAGACAAAGGACGCACGTGGTAGACTCTCCTTGACGTTTCTGGGAAACGAGCTACCTCCGACAACCTTGATCAGAGACGAGCGTGAGCAGAGTGAAAAGAACCAACCCATAAGAAGGAGCAGAACCGTCATTGGCAGCTAAGTTCAAATATATGCTGCCACTTGAACTTCTTGTAATATCTCACATTCCTTAAAGACTGTGAGGATAACTTTTCTTGATCCATAACTATTCAAATTATTTTCCAACTGTTAAAACCTAAAGTGATTATTACATTTTGTTATTTGTAATGTTACAAATTTAACTTCGATTTAATCCTTTAAAAGTTACTGCATATTTGTCTCAGTCAAATACTACACACACTCTAAACAGAGCTATACTAAAATAATAGAATTCCACTGAGTAAATCAGGGGTGGCGGCTTAAACGAGCTGAACTTAAGAAGTGTTTAAATCCTTCACAAAAGTTGTCGGCAGATTACAGAATTAACGTGCTCAGCAACAGCCAGCATTGTTTTCGCTTATCTGAATATCTTGTGAAGACTCCCATGTGATAGAAGCTTTTATACTCTTCTATCTACATTTCTGCCAAGAGTAATCTTGTGTAAAGATAGACTCCATTGAAGCCTATAATAGATACTCTTGAGTTTTGGCCACTGTTGGACCACTACTGCAAAGCAGGGGAGGCAATACCGTCACACCATGAATGTAATGAGTAGGGGAACCCTTTTTTCATTTTATATATAAGGAGTCTAGCCTCTTTCTAGTGAGGTATGCCACATTTAACCTAGATACAAGATTCGCTGGTTATATTAGGACGCATGCCCAAATATAAAAGGCCTGGTATTTTTTAATTAGAGAAGTTGCTGGAAACCATTACAATTTACTTGATGCTTAAGAAATTAAGGTGTAGTTAATTTATATTCCTGTTCATGTAGTGCAGTCTGTCTCCACTGCTCCATTGTCGAACTCCCCCTTTGTTTCTCTCTCTATCTCTCTTTCTCGCTCTGTCTGTCTATCTGTCTGTGTGTCTAATTCTGCATTTTGTCTCTTTCAAAGTATAGAAAGCCACCAGTATTCTATGTAGTCAACTCCCAATGTCTAGAATGTTTAATAATTTTTTACACATACTTTTAATATTTCTCATATTTATTTTGCATTCTTTTTACAAACTAACACCTTTAGACTGTTTTCTTTCAAGGAGTTAGTTAAACCTCGGCCGAATTCTGTAATCCGCCATCTAATTTAATTAAAATAACAAAACTGCTATATGCAATGTATTAACAAAATCAAATCAAATAACAAAAATGAGGACAAATATGTCACTGACCTGTCCAAGGCCCGTGCAGCACCTGGTCCTGAACCTCCTCCAGCATGGCGAGTAAAGTAAATAAAAACTCCCAAGTTTTGATGACACAAGTTGGACGGTAAGAGGAACCAAAGAATGCAAAAGTAGAAGGGAAAAAAATCCGATTCCTCCTTTGATGGCTATCCCTTTTTCTCCCAATAGAAGAAGCTCTTCCGGTCCAATCGATTACAATCTATAGAAACGTTTAGGACGGAGCTTTGGACATAAGCTGTTGGGCCAAGCAACAGACTCCTGGCGTCAATATCTCCCAGTTTGAAAAAGATTGTATTTGGTCCGGGACTTTTTTTTGTGAGGGGTTGGGAGCTCTGCTATTTCAGCTGCTGCCGTGCCCCTGTCCACGACTGGAGGCTGTATAAATATGACTCCTCACGCTGACCACCCTCCTCTCGTCCTCCAACCCAATTTTACATAGAAATTAACGAAATTGCTTCCCAAATATTCGTATTCTTGGAGTCCTCACAGTTCTGTCTATTTGGCCAGAGCATTGCCAAGACCGTTCCTTTCATTTCACAGAAAATAACGTGCGCGCTATTATTATTCAAATAGGACTGTAATTATTACTTTAAACACACATACACGTCACGCGCGCACATATATTTCCAACGGAAATAGCATTCCTTTCGTTAGATTACACTTGAAACTAGAACTACTCACGTTTTCTTATTATTCTGTATTCGTCACATTTATTTCAAATCTTCATAAGCTATTCTATTTATTCTCAGACAAAGTATAAACGATTTTAATTTGTTAAGAGCATTTGGGCGAACAAAATTAAAAACAGAAAGAGCCCACAATACTAGAAATAATAGATTTTGTTGAAATTCGCCTTCCGATCCAACGTTGTGTTAAAACAGAACAGACCCAGATAAGAATTACCTGAACTCAGCGAAAGTGCATATGGTGACGGTTGGATGCGGGGTATTCGTAAACAATACGCATTTGATTTTTTTTTTTTAAGGAAAAGAAAAACCAATGTACACAGTTCTAACGCAGCTAAAGCTACATTTGTAATCAAACATGGAAACCGCACCTCGATGTTAAACAGGCAGATTCGGCTGTTTAATGGATGTGCTGAAACATTAGACACCCACTGACAACAAAAGTCACAATTTGCTTTTCCAATTCAGGCCAAGTTTGCTTAAGGGGAACCAAACCGGCATTGCGAATGCGAAGACTGCCGAACAATAGAAGATAGTTCCTAAATTGAAATGCACAAGGAAGGTTCAGAAAACGGTCAAATAGTAGCCTCTAAGATTTATCAAAGAGGGAATAATTCCAGACACAGAACCAACCACGGCGGACTCTCATAAGGCAATATTGTTTATAATCAGATTCTCACAGGAGTATCACTAGGGACTTCAACTTTGGGTTGTATAGTTTTAATTTATTTTTTATGTTTTTAACTTAGTTCTCGCTTTCTTTATCGTCAATTATTGTTTGTTTGTCCTTGACGAAGGACTTGTGGCCGTAAAGTAGACAATTCACCCCACATACCCTAATACTGACTGTTCAATAAATTCAGATTGTCAGACAATGATGCCGGTATCTTCCATGGGGAACACAAGAAAACTGTAATACATATAACAAGATCTCCAGCGCCCCCCCCCCCCCTTGTTTTCCCCCCCCCCCCCCCCCCCCCAAAAAAAAAAGAAGCAAATTTGCCCTAATAAACCGACTTGGTTGAACGAGGAAAAATGTTATTTAAACAAACAAAAAGTAGATTTAAAGCTTGGCCTTCGTCAATCCTCTTGAAGGAGAAACAGTAATGCCACGGTAGAAGTATTAGGCAGGCCCCCATTTTATGAGAGAAATAGAAACCGGTACATGAGAACAAGCAGTGAATTAGACGGAAAACAGAGTTTCGATGAAATTTGCTGAACAATTATAAGATTGGCCGTCCTTTGAGGTAACTGGACGGAATTTTAAAAGGCAACAAAACTCTTATGACGTCCAGCAAATGTAAGAAGACAATAAAAGATATGACCATATCAAAGCCGCACGTGTAACTGACTAATAATAATGACCAATAGAGAAAATGGGCACACATGAAACATAATGACAATTAATGCCAATTTTTTGATAAAACGAAGTTTTGGATAGCAAAATGCAGAACTTACTCAAATTAATAATAAGTCATGATTATATATCCCTGTTCATTATATCCAGATGAATAAAAACATGACTTTGTAATATTTAGTGGATGGCGATCATGACTTTATATCCACGGGGAAAATAATCATCACTGATTATATTCGGGGGAATAGGATTATTACTTATTCACATGCCAGAAGATTGAAGTTTTGTAGTATATTACTACCCCAGGTTTGGGGGTTTAGCTTTATATAAATCATAATCGTTTCCCCTTTGATTTAATAAATCCAGAATTTATATCCCTTTATATAGTAAGTCGTGATCATATTCACTTGAATGTAATGAGCCCTGATCCTTTCAACCTGGATGTTATTTGAACTGAAAATACCAGGTGCTGATCGTATTTACCTGGATGTAATAAGTTCTGACCGTATTTATCTGGATGTAGTAAGAAAGAACCGCGCTCCAAGTGATATAAGAATGAGTATTTTGAATGTGTGATATTTCCATGACATGAGGGTAAGCGACGACCTCTACCCTTTGATCTTACATCCAAATCGTGCATCTGAAGCTTTAGGTCATTTCTTGTACATGTCTTGATCCATCATCCGAATTGCTGTGATTGTAAACACCCAAGAACCAAAGATCTTGGCTCCCACATATCTTGTGTACTCGAGGTATTTTTGACTTTGGATTTGCCAGTGAAAACAGCGATCTTTCTTAACAATGTGTATGCTTTTTAATGTTTTAATGCAATTAGATTAATTCTCACTTTTCTTATGTTTCCGTGCAACAGTACCTGGCATCGACCTAAAAGTCGTAACTTTCCTTTGTCTTTGTCCCAAAAACAGAAAACTTGGCGCTCATTCTTGACTGCAATCAATGATGACTTCCAACAAAGAAAACGAAGGCCTGACCCTCCCATCGACAGGCATCACAGCTTATTAGTGCTGATAGTTCTAGCAATCCCTGACGTAGACCTCACAGTCATAAAGTTGACAGTTTCTTTGTCCATGTTCACAGAAAGAAAACTTTGGCTCTTAAGGCTGACCGCAATTAGTAATGACTTTTAATGAAGACGCACTAGCGTAGTGGTGACCACACTGCGCTGGCGACCAGGTGACCCAGGTTTAAACCCGGGTGAGGACATTTGAAGATTTATTTTCGTCGACCGGGATTTGGACTGGATTAACTCGAGCCCTGGCGAGTACATTTGAAGGAGTGTCGTCGACCAGGGACTGGCGGTTCCTGAGCCGACCCAGCTCTAATGGTTACCTCCGAAATCGGCGAGTATCTGCCTGAATGGCGAGGGACACCTGTCTCTGTGCAAGAAAAAATGGATACTCACGTAAATTCAGTCTCAGGTTAGACATAATAACCTGAGATTTCGCCTCGAGTGATCAGCGGGCGTACGAAACAAAAAAAAAAAATATGAAGACAACGAATTTAGGGCATGGCCATCCACAGAGTATCACGGCGATCTGTGTATAAACATTAGTGCTCACAGTTATATCAATCCCTGACGAAGATTCCACAGTTATAACGTTGACCGTTGTTTTGTCCCTGCTCCGAGAAAGAAAACTTTGGCTATCAAGTTTGGCCTCAATAAGTAATGACTATTACTGAAGAAATACAACGAAGGTAGGAAACGCCCACTGACAATCCATCACGGTTTTCTGTGCCTGCGCATAAGTGCTGATATTCCTAGAGATCCGTCAACAAACAAACAAGTGTGACTCACAAACGACATTTCCGTTTGAATGTACGACCCAGCTGAGAGCTCACTGATAAAACCCAAATGTTGGATCCAAATGGGAACACGAGTTCTACTTTTGTGGAGAACGAACTTGACATCTGAGGTGTCACAGGACGAAGTAACAATGCCAAAGGTAAAAACCAGTAAAAAGTTAACCAAGAAGAAAAATCGCTCGACCCCAAACAAAAATATACAATTCAAAACACGAGCTCTAGTTCGAGGGAATGGCGTTCTCAGCTGACCGAGTGCAAGTTTTCCAGTCCAAAGCATGCCAAGGTGAAGTCCAACTATACTATTGATGAACACATCGACAACCAGAAGTGTTTCTCGTATTTTGACCGAGAAAAGAGGCCCAAATTCTGTCTAGTGATTTATTTTTATAAGTAGCTGGTTCTTCTGACCCAGCGTCCGTGTTTGCTAGGAGTGCAGTTGGTGTTCTTGTATTTTGTCTGCTCGTTCCTGGGCATCATTTTGTTCGTGGTTATGTAGTCCACTTTCACTTTTAGAATCTAGGTCATGGTAAAAATCATGCACTTGAGTGGAATGATGGAATGCAAACGACACCAATGATGTTACACTTAGAAACCGTGTGGAGTTAGTGAGGAAAAGGTTCATTTTTTCAACTGACCCAAAAAAGCACTACTTTAACAACGCGTTTAAATACTATAACTGTGGACATGCACTACAGATATCAACAACATCAAGCTTAAACAAGTTCCGGAGTTCAAATACCTAGGAATCAGTTTTACAGAAAATGGAAGACTTGACAGAGAAATTGAAATCAGATGTCAAAAAGCCAGTCCAATGGCTTACCAACTGTCACAACTACAGAAACATCAGAATACCAGTATGGAAACTAAACGACAGCTGGTAAATAGTATATTCTTACCAACTCTTTGCCATCAGTGTCAAATATTGCCAATGGCAAAAGCGCATGATAGGAAATCACATCAAGTGAGATGAAATTCTTATGAAAAATCAATAATGTTATCAAGAGAGAAATAATGACATAAGAAAAATTGTAGGGACTACATCCCTGCTTAAAGTATACAGACAGGCAAAACATTAAATGGTTTGTATCTCATGAGAATGGAGCCTGTTAAATTACCACTACTCACCTACACCAGCAGAAGATCTGGCTTCAGAGCCCGGAGAAGACCAAGAAACAGATGGATAGACAACATCACAAGAATCCTACAGCAACACAGGCTCACAGCAGCCAATGCGACACCCTTGGCTGAAGAATGCAAACTTTCGCTCTCAGTTACGCTTCATTGGAATGGCGGACCAAAAAAAGTAAATAAGTAATTGTGGATTGTAAGAATGTCCTTAGAAATATTTAAAATTGGATACTAGCATAATGGAATTAATGCAAACAAACCCAAGAAGCTAATACTAACATTGGTTGTCCAATACCGATATTACTATGGACACCCGAAGATACAGACAAAAAACTGTATGCGTTATTCTTCTTCTTCAAGTACCAAACCTGGAGACGTAGCTGATGTCTCTCCACAACTTCCGGTGTGTACATTTTTTTTTTTTTGGCTGACTTTTCTCTATGCCATAATATCAAACAGTCTAGTATCTCCTCTCTTTGACGTCCTGTATCTCCTCTCTTTGACGTCCTATATCTCTTTTTCCTTCAATATTTCCTGTTCACACAATATATTCAGGCTTTCTTCTTCTCGTAACATGTTTTTTAAAAATAGATTGTTTCACTCTAATGTGAATAGTTGTAAAGACCGAGATGCAAAGAATGAACCAGAGCTGGGGCTCTGCACGAAGGATGGCCGCCGACCGAGCAAAGTGGAAGCAGTTTGTTGCTGCCATACAAGACGCCACCAGACGTGATGGCCACTGACTGCTTTGACAATCATTGGCTAAGGATCAAAGAAGAAGCATGTGAATAGTAACTTCCTTCAAGCACTGGCTTCTTTCAGGACATCTTCGTTACTCCCTTTAGCTTTCCGTGGTATTTTCTCAATCAACCATGTTGCTGATTTGGTTGTCGTACCAGGCTGTCCAATATCTTTACTACCATAATGCTGCTTCTTTTGTATGTTCCTCTCTGTTTTCTTTCATGTATAAACCAGACACGCTAGGACAACATAATGTAAGAAACAAATCCACCCGAAAAGTCAGGAGAATATGATCTCGCAAACTAATCAATCCGAAGAGTAAAGAGAACTTAATGTAGCAAACAAACCTACTACGAGAGTGAGCAGAACATAGCTTAGCAAACAAACCAAAGTGTAAGGAGAGCAGCTTAGCAAATACCCCAAACACAGAGTTAGGAGAACATAGCTTAGCAAATGCACCAAACCAAACAGTAAGGAGAAAATAGCTTAGCAAATTCACCGAACCAAAGTGTAAGGAGAACATAGCTAAGCAAATACACCAAGCCAAAGTGTGAAGAGAACATAGCTTAGCAAACAAACCAAAGAGTAAGGAGAATATAGCTTAGCAAATACACCAAACAAAAGTGTAAGAAGAACATACCTTAGCAAATACACCAAACCAAAGTGTAAGAAGAACATACCTTAGCAAATACATCAAACCAAAGTGTAAGGAGAATATAACTTAGCAAATACACCAAACCAAAGAGTAAGGAGAACACTGCTTAGCAAATAAACCAAAATGTAATGAGAACATATCTTAGCAAGTACATCAAACCAACGTGTAACGAGAACATAGTTAAGCAAACAAACCAAAGTGTAAGGAGAACATAGCTTAGCAAACAAACCAAAGTGTAAGGAGAACATAGTTTAGCAAATACACCAAACCAAAGTGTAAAGAGAATATAGCTTAGCAAATACACCACACCAAAATCTAAGGAGAACATAGCTTAGCAAATACACCAAACCAAAGAGTAGGGAGAACATATCTTAGCACATGCACACAACCAAAGTGTAAGGAGAACATATCTTAGCAAATACACCAAACCAAAGAGTAAGGAGAACATAGCTTAGCACACAAACCAAAGTGTAAGGAGAACATAGCTTAGCAAACAAACCAAAGTGTAAGGAGAACATAGTTTAGCAAATACAATCCACTAAAGTGTAAGGAGACCATAGCTTAGCAAACAAACCAAATTGTGAAGATAACATAGCTTAGCAAACAAACCAAAGTGTAAGGAGAACATAGTTTAGCAAATACACAAAACTAAAGTGTAAGGAGACCATAGCTTAGCAAACAAACCAAAGTGTAAAGATAACATAGCTTAGCAAACAAAGCAAAGTGTAAGGAGAACATAGTTTAGCAAATACACAAAACTAAAGTGTAAGGAGACCATAGCTTAGCAAACAAACCAAAGTGTAAAGATAACATAGCTTAGCAAACAAACCAAAGTGTAAGGAAAACATAGTTTAGCAAATACACAAAACTGAAGTGTAAGGAGACCATAGCTTAGCAAACAAACCAAAGTGTAAAGATAACATAGCTTAGCAAACAAACCAAAGTTTAAGGAAAACATAGTTTAGCAAATACACAAAACTAAAGTGTAAGGAGACCATAGCTTAGCAAACAAACCAAAATGTAAGGAGAACATAGCTTAGCAAACAAAAGAAACCGAAGAGTAAGGAGAAAATGTAGCGAACAAGCCAACCAGATGAGTAGGAAAAACATAATGAGGACACGAGTCCTAATATGAATTGTAAAAACGCGCAAACTTAAGTAGTATGATCCCATGACAAGTACCATGGGGCTTCCCAAAACCAATGTAAACGAAAATGCACGACAAACAAAAGGCAGATGAAAAAAACAGACCCGCAGACAAAACTTAAACATAGACAGGAAATAACCTTGCAGAAACACAGGTAATATACTGTCATAGCGTACGTATATGTTTTACAAGTTCTTCCTTTTATCTATTCTTTCTTTCTCTCTGTGTTATCTTCCAAGTTATTAGTTAATATCTTTACTGGCCATCTCCGCCAGAGGTGTAAATTATAATCCTTTTCTTGTATACCTCAGGTTCGTTCAGTTCCTTCTTCGATGTTATAGTGACTTCTCATATAGTGGTAGTGTAAACAAACACGACCTACTTTCAGCAACTCTTAAAGATGGAATCAAATTCATTCTGATCCTTCAAAACTTTTAATAACATAATAATGCAACACGTATGATGAGTCATTCAAATGATAGAGCTCGCATATAAGCATTAACTGAGTCTTTGTACATCAGGGGTAATTCATACATGAATTCTATGTCTTGTAAACTTCCGTATTCCTCTTTATTAACATATTATTATCTCCTGTAGACTTTCTTAGTCTTCCCAAATCTGCTCCTATTTACTCGTGGTACCTATGCTCTTTATTAGCATTCCAAACTTTTTAGGTACTTAAATATTTTCCTCGATGAACTGGTCAGACATTTCTCTATAACCATTCCTAGAAACAAAATTCATCTCATGCATAAAAAATATATGTTCACCATTCTGATACTTACATGAGAGAGCATATTTGCGGTTCTCATATATAAGTCGACACTCACTTTTTCTTAAAAGTCGTATGTAATTCTTGACAACTCAAACTTTGTTCAACATGGCTCCTCTCTAATATCTATAGTTTCCTTCATATATTTACAGCTTTTCGTTACTTTATACATAGTCGTTATATATTCATAACCATCCGTTTCTTGATACATAATCGTAAAGTTCTCATAGCGAACTGGCAAATCGTGCTTCTCCAAAACTCTCCTGGAAACAAAAATTCTACTCTGTGCAAAATATTATTACAATCCAATACTTACAAGACAGCATAAACGCGGATCTCCTTTTAGAAATACACACTAACTGTGAACTACAGAATCAAATACTATCTTCTGATAGAATAACACTGGCTAGTGATGGCTGGACATCTATATATATATTCATATAAACCCTATCTGTAAAACCACAGATGGTAAATCTTCTCCTCACCTGATCACACACTGATGACCAACTCAGGACTAACTAATGACCTCTGGTCATTTCAGCGTGGTGTGTTTTTCTCGCCACTCTTCTGATTCGCTGACCCAAATCTTTTTACTTAAATTTATTGGTCGAGCCTTTTTTGTTTTCTTGTTCTCGAACATTCTATTTACAACTCTAGATAATCACTCCCTTTTAGTTAACGTGAGCCGATATTCTGAACTGTTGTCAGTTAGCAATTTATTATTATTTTCATTCATTATTTTTTTCTTGTGAGCTGTCCTAACTGTTTATCTCACTCTAACAATAGCATGAATAATGCTAGGGCAAGCCTCGCGGTGAAAATACCAAGACGGGTAAATTGTGCAAACAAATAAAACTTGCAATGGAGTGTCGCCCCAAAATCATCTAATTCAGGGGTGGGCAAGACGTCGATCGCAATCCACCTGTGAGTATGTTGTATAACAGTTTTTCATTGATTTCTAATTCCTTTATAAAATCTTTTGTTATTAAAAGTATAATATTTTTCTTACCGAAATCTCAGCATGCCAAGGTAAGGACTCAGCTGATGCGATATAATCAAAACAATCATCGTATTAAGTCAAGTACTTAAATATTATATTTCTGTTTGAATTGGTTATTATTAATGTAACATCTTTTTCCTTGCACATGTATATATTGTGTTCGTGTCTTCCAATTGACATACATTTTTGTTTGCCTTAAATACTTCTTTCATTTCACGCGCATGTGGAGTTATTCTGTTATTTAGAGTTGAAAATACACCATCTTTGCCCGCCTCACAACCCGAGTCTGGGGAAACCACAACCTCACAAATGAAAAACCCATAATATAGTACATGATGCCTGCGTCTCCAGCATATTATGGCAGCGAGACATGGACAACCTATTGCTAAGCAAGAAGAAAGGCTCAATACCATCCACCTACGCTACATCCTTGGTTTAGTTTTGGTTTTAAGGACTATCTTCGTTGCACGCGACAACTCCATCCGTGCTCCGATCTCCTCCCTTAGATCACGCAACCAAGTTCTCAGCACTGTGCACGAACTCCGTAGCACCGGCGAGGATCCCAATGTGCTTATACAGGAATTACACATTCTATTAAAAAAAAAGAATTTTTCGTAGTGGGTATGGTTTTCCTGTTCTTGTAAATTTTGCCAGGGTAGCGGACAACTGCCGATGGATTTTTGACGTGCGCAACTTGCACACGGGACCTCCTTTTTTCGCACGTATCCAAGAAGGTTAGGCATCAAATCTCACTACCCAGGGAAATCAGGGGGGGGGGGGGGGGGGGGGGGGTATGACATTTTAAGGACCCACTGGTTCTGAAAACATTTCCATGAAATACATTTCCTGTACTGGGAACCAAACCCAGTACCTTTAGAATTAGAGCCGGTCGCCATACTTCTTAGCCACTCCGACCGCCACCAACCTTGGTATTTCATGGTAGGATAAAGTGACAAATGTCGAGGTGCTGTCACGCACTGGACTTCAAAGTATGTATATTCTGCTTAAACCCCGCAGACTACGCTGACTTGGTCATGTTCGCCGCATGAAAGAGGGTAGCATCCGCAATGATATTTTCTACTGACAACTGGCAGATGTCAAAAACAAAAAAACAAAAACCACCGAGCGATCGCAGCTGCGTTTCACAGATGTGTGCAAGACAGGCGTTGAAGGCAATTAACATAAATCCAGCGTTCTGCGAGGACGAAGCTGCCGATCGCACCAAATTGAGATGCTCTCTGCGGCGCTGCCTTAGAATGGGTGAAAACAAGCTCTTTCAGCAAGAAGAGACATGTACGACGAAAGAAATACCAGGAATAAAGCAGCTGAAGGCTATCACCTCAAAGGCGCTTTATCTCCATACTCAGTTATGACTGGAGAAGGCTAGTACGTGCTACGTACAGTTAAAAAAAAAAACAGTAAAAATAGCTCCACAGAAAAATTGTATTTGGTAGACCGCAGCCTCTGAGAAGATTGAAGTGAATCTTGAAAAGTGTGCCCAGCTCTGATCTAAGTTATAGGTCAAGGACAGGAATATTTTATCACATAAACCATTAACACATTTCGCGTTCCTCGGCTACACCGTTGTGACGTCACTGAATCATTGATATCACGTGTTCTACTTCAGCACATGAATTACGCATGCGATACAAGATCTCTCAAAATTACCATGAAAACTCAATATAACCCCTGATTTGTTAGTAGTATTCTACAATTTATGTTTAAAAAATCGATTGCATCAGAACACTACACTAGATAAAAAGAAATTTCTCGCTGTCCACACAATTGTTGATCACAGATTTCATGCAAACACAATTTATTAATCTATTGATCCTTTTATCTTTATTGGAACACGGGATCAATGGTATCTCTACATGATAATGACTCCTAAATGTACACCTTTCACGATGGCAGGTACCATGCGGTTACAGCCAACAGGTAAATGTTGGCAGTTAATTTAACGCTTTTTAAGCATTCAGTTTAACTTTGAAAGTTTAAATAAATGCCGCTGCTGTTAAAAGAGAAAGGTAGTTCCATATTACATAATGTCGTAGTGCAGTGAAGTGTTAGAGACTTCACCATGCTAGAACAAACATTTTATGAGGTGGGGGTGACCAATTTCCTATCTCGCTGTTTTTGCTTTTCCTAATTCAAAACCAGTCTCAGGTACCCATATACAGCTGGGTAGATTGGAATTTGACGTTACCAGGTTTCAAACTCCGAACCTGGTAAATGTACAGCCTGAGACGAGCGCTTTAACCACTCTGACACTAGTCTCCGCAGTAAGTCTTAAGAAACAAACAAAACCCGGAAGTAAGGCATGGGAGATCAAAACAGCACTCAGCAAGTCAATAAAGTGACGAGAAGAAGAAGATAATGGATATGGATAGGTCACACACTGAGGAAACGTGTTGACAACATTACAAGGCGGTCCTTGTTCTGGAATCCCAGGGTACGACATGTGAGGGAGACCAAAAAAACACCGAAGACAGAAATAAAAGAGATAAGGAAAGGCATTGAACGATCTTGAGAGGATAGCACAGAACAAGGGAGTTTGGAAGGTAGTTGCTGAAGACGTATAGTTTGGTTTAGTTTTAAGAACTATCTTTATTTCACAGGACTACTTCATTAGTGCTACGATCTCCTCCCTTAGATCACACAAGGAAGATCTCAGCACAGTGCACGAACTCCATAGCACCGGCGAGAATCCCAATGTGTGTATAAATAGGAATTACACATTCTATAAATATTTTTATGGTGGGTAAGTTTCTAATTTTTAAATTTTGCCAGGGTAGCAGCCTTATGGCCTACTCTTTACGATTTCCAACTGCCGTGGGATTTTAACGTGGGCAACTTGCACACGGGACCTCCCGTATGCTCCGTGGGGAGCTGAAGGGTAATGCTGATGATGATAGTGGAAGACAAGCTCTTGCAGACTGTGAACTATCAGGAACCATGCGGCAGTGATTCAAACAACCAATAAACAAAGACTGTTTAAAAGATATCACTACACATTCCGCATCTGGTTATTGACCAAGCGTGAGAGGGAACAAGATCAATTAATGTAAGATATGATATCTTGCAAATCATTTGATAAGATATGAAGATATGTTAAATGGAAGAAAGAAAGAGAAAAGGAAAGAAATTAAGAAAGAAGGAAGGGAAGAAAGAAGGAAAGAAAGGAAGGGAGGAAGGAAATAAATAAATAAAGAAAGAAAACAAAAGAAACAAACAAACAAAAGAAAGAAAGAAAGCAAGAAAGGGAGGAAGGAAGGAAAGAAAGAAAGAGATATTATGCAAATACAACTGGAACAACACCAGGGAATGAATATATGGAAAGACAGGACAAGTTAGACATACTGCAAAAAGGGACAAGCAGAAGAAGAAACATTTAGATTTATACTCAAAGGAGTGACAAACAGAAAGAGAGATACAGTGTGATTTATATTCCAAGGAGTGACAAACAGAAAAAAGGTTTAGTGTTGATTTATACTCAGGGAGTGACTAACAGATACAGAGATAAGAGTGTGGTTTATACTCCAAGGAGTCTTCTTCTTCCGTCCTTAGCCAACGACCGGCAAAGCAGTCAGTGGCCATTACGCCTAGTGGCGTCTTAAGGGCAACAGCGAATAGATTTTCTTTGCCGTTGTTCCCATCACACCTAATGGCGTCTTTAGGCCGTTGTTTCCGTAATCAAGGTGACTGGCAAACGGGTGATCAGCCCGTTGGGACTCCAAGGAGTGACAAACAAATAAAGAGATAAGACGTTTTTTTATATTCCAAGGAGTGACAAACAGATAAAGAGATGAGAGTGTGGCTTATACTCCATGGAGTGGCAAACAGAAAGAGTGATAGAGTGATTTAAATTCCACGGAGTGACAAACAGAAAGAGAGATAAAGAGAGTGCCAAACAGACAGGCAGGTAACAGTCTGGTACGAGAGTCAGACATACATGCAGGTAAGTTAGCAAGCAGGCAGTCAGGCAGATAACAAAATAGGATGAAGTGACGTGCAGCAAAAAGACAGACATGCAAAACAGAGACAAGAATATATATCTGAAATAGACAGAGAGACAGATAGATGGACAAATAAAGAGACTGTTTAAACAGACAGAAAGAAAGACAGACATACCTACAGAATAACCAAGGGAGAGACAGAAATTGAACGGATGGACGAGCAGACAGAATGACTGACGAAATGGCTGATTGATTGATTGATTGATCCATTCCCGTTACAAAGAAACCTAACTTAGGACACGGAAAGAATCGAAGCTATGAAAAGTCTGCATCCCTCAAGAGAAACGTCCAATTAATATGCAGCGTCATGCAGCGTTCCAGGAAACAATAACACATAAACAATAACTCTACAACCGTAGTTCCTCCGACCAAAATATTAATTAAGAAATCCTGACCTCAAGTCTCGACCCTGAACACCTACATTCGTGATTATCACATAACATCATAAAAATAACTGCTGATAAAACCTTAACATATCGCGTAACACTCCAGTGTTTTAAAAGCCTTATATGATTACTAAACTAGCGATATTGCAAGATAGAATCGCCATAATTTAGCCCGACAAACGAATAAGCAATCCGTTATCAAAAGCTGTTATCTGTCAATTGATTTATCTCATTCTATCACTCAAACTGTTCACGTTAAATAAAATAGCTGGTCATTAGCGACTTGCATACACTTGTGAACTATATGTAAGATTCGAGCCATGATTACAATATCACAAGGGAATGTAGAGTTATTATACTTCATTAAGCGAACTTCTTTTGTGCTAGTGATCATGGTGAAGACAACGATGAAGCAAATACAGTTTAAAAAAAAAAATTATAAAAAAAACCCAGAGAAAGAGGCGAGATAGAAGAGGCAATAATGATGATTAAGCAGAAGTCTCAAGAACAACTACGAAGTTACAATCCTTCATTAATGAGTGCTAGTGTAGAATAGAAGGGTTGAAAGTGAATGATAAAGTCCCCAATACAAAGCTGATGGAATAAACCAAACCAGCGCCAGTGGAACAATAGATGAGAAGAAAATTATGACGATGGATGGGACATACATTGAAGAATTATGTTTAAAGCATACAAGGCAGTCCTTATTCAATGATCCTCAGGGCAGGGAAAGAGGGTAGAGGTAGACGCACACTTGGAAAAGAGAAATGGAAATAGATATGAAGGAGAAGAAATGGAAGGATCTTGATGGGATAGTAATGGACAGTAGGATTTGGCGTCAACTTGTTGAAATGCGATGCTCATTGGTCAATTGGTTTCAAGAAACTAAGGGGATATAAAAGTTAGTTGCTTATCCTTTACAGGACGTGGCAATCAACCCCAGCTTTTATTGGCTGTTTGTGATTTTTCTAGGCAATTTTTTTCATTCAGTAATTTGCCATTGCTTTCTGAACGGTACGGCGCTTATACCATTGTTAAAAATCCACACAAAGCGATCTGCTACCAAACCGCCTGCAGCAGGTTTCGAACCTGGTATATCTGGATTATGAAACTGCGTTCATATCCATTAGGCCACAGACGCCGACAAGAGTGTGTGACTAAATCAGGTGAAAGACAAGCAAACATCCTTTAAGTCTGTATTAAACAACTGTATTAATAGCTTTGACTAACATATTTAATGAGTAACTGCAGTACCAAACTAACGGCATGACAACTAGGACTAAATAGTCCACAAAGAATTGCAGTGCCGCACTAACGACATAACAACTATGACTAAATATTATAAATTGCAGTGCTGCACTTACGAAACAACAACTATGACTAATTATTCTATTATTAATTGCATTGCCGCACTAACGACATAACAACTATGACTAAATATTCCATGATTAACTGCAGTGCCGCACTAACGACATAACAACTATAACTAAATATTTCATGATTAATTGCAGTGCCGCACTAACGACATAACAAATTTAACTGAATATTCCATGATTAATTGCAGTGCCGCACTAAGGACATAACTATAACTAAACATTCCATGATTAATTGCAGTGCTGCACTAACGACATAACTGTAACTAAACATACTTACTTACTTACTTAGTCGTTCCCCTTCTACCGTGAGGTGTAGAGGTTTGGAAGAGAGAGCGCCAGACCATTCTATCAGCTGTCTTCTTCCTGGCCTGGTTCCATTCTAGTCCTCGGTCCTTCAAAGATTGTCTAATGTTGTCCTCCCAGCGGACTCTGGGTCGTCCTGGAGGTCTGGATCCCTGGCTCTTTGTTTCCCATGCTTGTCGTGGTAGCCGATCTTCTCCCATTCTGCAGACATGGCCAAACCATCTTAGTTGGGACTGTTCTATTTGGGTCTGCAGCGGATGGGATTTTAGGCCTTGACGGATCGTCTGGTTGTAACTAAACATTCCATGATTAATTGCAGTGCTGCACTAACGACATAACAACTAACGGCAATGCACAATCTGGCAATACTGTCGGCAATAAAAGGTGATAGATTATTGGCAAGATCTTTAAAAATCCAGTGCAGTGACTTACCACCTGTCATCATCACGGTCATCTGCCATCTCCACGGCGATGCAGGTCGGCTGCCATGGATCTCCAACGTCTTCTGACTCTCTCTGATATTATCTTCCAACTTATAGCGCTGTCTTCCTCTTGCACATTTTCCTTCAACTCTTCCTTCTGTTATGTCTTTTTATATGGCCAAAATATCTTAGCTCCCTAACTTTGATCTCCTTCATTATCTTACTTACTTACTTACTTACATGTTCCTTTTCTACCGTGAGGTATGAAGGTTTGGAAGAGAGAGCGCCAAACCTTCCTATCGGATGTCTTCCTTCTGGCCTGGTTCAATTCTAGTAATCGGTCCTTCAGAGATTGTCTAACGTTGTCCTCCCACCGGACTCTGGGTCGTCCTGGAGGTCTGGATCCCTGGCTCTTAGCCTCCATGCCTGCCGTGGCAGCCGATCTTATCAAATTCTGCAGACATGGCCAAACCATCTTAGTTGGGACTGTTCTACTTGGGTCTGCAGGGGTTGGGTTCTTAGGCCTTGACGTATCGTCTGGTTGCGGACGATGTCTCTTCTTGTTACTTCAACAGCCTTTCTCAGATACCTCATTTCTGTGGTTTGGATCTGACTTTTGTGGGTTGTAGTCAATGCTTACGACTCGCATCCATACGTCATGACTGGGACACATGTGTCCTTCATTAACTCTTATTTCATTCCTAGCTTTACTAGAATCTCTTCTTTTGTTTTCTTCTTTTTCCATGAGATGCGTCCCATTCTTCTAGATATCCACATCTCAAGGGTCTTAGTTGTCACCACTACTCAAATATCCTAACATCAGTGTGACGATATTTGTGTATATCCTTCTACATTCTTCGTTCTCTCTTGCATTACCGATTTATTTCTTCATTTTCCTCACTCATCGTCCTATTATTTGGCATATTTTATGTACCTACATTTTGCCTAGTCACTCCCAGACTTGTTTACGTTTCATCATGTGAATCGTAGTATTACAAAGCTAATCAGACAGGTCAGCGGGTAATACTTTTATCACTTAAATCGTCTAGCCACCTTTGATAGAGACGGTTACTGTTGACACAAGGTGGTATCGCACGATCGACGGAATGAAAGCCAGATTGTCTGACTAAGAAATCCGTCTGGGGGAGGTACGTAGACACAGGTGATAATGAGGTAATACTTCCGCTGGACCATTTCTGCATCAATAACACAGATAACTCGTGTGGGTAGATTATGTTGGGAAAGGTATTAGTCAAGAAATATGTTTACCGATGTGTTTGTGAGTTTGCATAAGTGCAATCGGAAGTATTACTGACATATTTGAAAGAGGTCACGAGTTTAAATTTTAAAAGGATAATTTTAAACACGCAGGGAGAGGATTAGCTAACACCATGGCACACCCAGTTCTCAACTTACGATTGGTTTGATTTGAGAACAGGAATAAACAATGGTTCTCATTGGCAAGTTTGTCTAAAATACGATATGGGACAGGAGAGGAAATGAGAGATATAATCTAATAAAGTCAGAGACACAAATCAGACTGCATTTTCAACAACGTCAAGTAACAACTCCCAGTAGCCAGAGAGAAGGATCGGACACGGAATTCCAAAATTAAAAGTGACAGATCGAAGTATTTGGGAGTCTTTATAACTTAAAAGAGAATTCGCGATTTTAAATACCAAGACTGGAGACATTAGGAATCAGAGCACCCGTCATAAGAGGAATAATAAAATTTCCCCGACCAAAGGTTCGAAGCAGCTAATCAAAGTGCTTTGTCCATTCTACAGTGCCAGGAGATTGTGTTCCCAAGTTATTTGGGGTAAGTTGTGAACATTTATTTTACAATGTGAATTTGACATGTCTGCACTTGCTAAGTGGTAATACAAAGCATAGGAGGCTGGCAACCTCAACATATGAAAATAATATGTTCATAAAC
This sequence comes from Oreohelix idahoensis, assembly GCA_024509875.1. Lineage (NCBI taxonomy): Eukaryota > Metazoa > Mollusca > Gastropoda > Stylommatophora > Oreohelicidae > Oreohelix > Oreohelix idahoensis. The sequence continues at coordinate 208,439 of JAMPIV010011480.1, read as the reverse complement.
CACTACAGCAAGCCCTGGTGTTTGCTTTATGCTAATTCGCTCAGGAAAGCGAAAGTAGAGGTAATACCAGACTCCGAATGGAGCTGGGAGGAGTGATGATTACATCACATGTGCATAAAGTGCATTGTATCATATTGTGAGATATATGTACCTTGTTATTTGTAGTCCAGGCACAAATCATTGCACTCGCGCTATCCAACTCCAAGCACATATTTTCCCATTAAAAACCCAGTAGAAGACTGGTGATTTCTAATCATTTTCACTGAGTTAAGCTGTGTATACTCAAAGAATCTAATTACTCAGAGAGGCTAACATTGGTGGGTGGACAGCGAGATTATGCGCCGGCTAATTTTCAGAACACAAATGTACTTAGCAGAGGCATTTGTTCTTTTTTTTTCCCTAAAGTTCATGGTACGAAGTTACACTTACAAGAGACCAGTCTGAAGTAAGAGTCTTCGCCACAATAGCTGGGGTCGAAACCAACTACCTACAGTGAACACGCTGTTTTTTTTTTTTTTTTTTTTTTTTTTTTTCGTACGCCCGCTAATACTCAAGGCGAAATCTCAGGTTATTATTAATGTCTAACCTGACATTGATTTTTACGTGAGTACCCTATTTTCTTGTACAGAGACAAGTGTCCCTCGCCATTCAGGCAGATACTCGCCGTTTTCGGAGGTACCCATTAGAGCTGGGTCGGCTCAGGAGCCGCCAGTCCCTGGTCGACGACACTCCTTCAAATGTCCTCGCCAGGTCTCGAGTTAATCCAGTCCAAGTCCCGGTCGACGAAAAATCCTCAAATGCCGTCGCCCGGGTTTGATCCTGAATCACCCGGTCGCCAGAGCGGTGTTGTAACCACTACGCTACCGCGGCTCCGAACACGCTGTGAAGACACCCACAGTGACATTAGGAGTGGAGTTTATCTAGACGCCTCTAGAGAAGAGCCCTCATCACGAAAAGACTCGACAACCAACCATTGCAATACTCCGCAAGTTAAGTCTTTGTTAACATGCGAAAGCAACTGACAATAACCAACAGTCCCCAATCAAGTCTCGATGAAGACAGTTTCTTAAACCCCCTAAAATCATCTTCATCCATATTTATTTTAACTTGTTAAAGACTAATTGATTATTAAATTTGTTATATGTTATTTTACAAATTCATATTTGATTCAGTTATTAAAGATATGAGAGCGCATGTATGATCGATAATCTTTAATATATATACATATAGTTACAGCCATAGAGCCAAAAGTACTTATAACAGGAATTTCGCTGGATTAAACCAGCTGGGGGCTCGAACAAGCCATACCATTGCTTAAAACTTCACAAAAGGTGCCAGATCAGATATAGGTTAATAGTGCTCTGCCCTATGCAGCACTGTTCTTGACTTATGAATTATCTTGTGAATACTACCTTGAGATAGAAGCATCATTATCCTTCTGTCTACAACTCTGCCAAGAGTAATCTTATGCGAAGGTAGACACATATGAAGACCCATTTTAGACACTCTTGAGTTTTGGCCACTGGTGGACCACTACTGCAGAGCAAAGGGGAGGCAAATCCCGTGCCAGTCAGTACGGTAACTAAACGATCGTTGATAAATAGTATATTCTTACCAGTGTCAGTCTTTGGTGTCAGTGTCAAATATTGCCCCTGGCACAGCAGAGAAAACTCACATACTGTCAAATCAGATGCTTAAGAAAAGCCATCAATGCTACTATGAGAGACAGAATAAAAAATACTGTAACGACTTCAGAAAAATTTTAGGAACTATATCCGGCATCAAGTATACAGAGAGACAGAAAATCAAGTGGTTTGACCATCACATGAGAATAGATCTCGATAAATTACCACTAAGTGCCTACAACAGCAGTAGATCTTGTTTCAGTTCACGAGAAAGACATCACATGCATCCTAAAAAAACATCATGGCCTTTCAGCAGCCAATGCGATACACTTGGCTCAGAGAAGCAAACAGTATCTCCCCCGTACGCATCACGGCAACACTAGGCCGACAGAAAGTAAAGCAAGTACTTCTTTTTATGCACCATGGATGCATGGGTGATCATGTCTCTCCACATCTTCTTGTACTCAGTTCTTATCAGTTCTGCTTTTGATTTCTGTCCATGCTACGAAGTTGAAATATCAAGTACTCTCTCTCTCTCTCTCTCTCTCTCTCTTTCTTTCTCCGTTGTCCTCTATGTATTTTTTCTTCCAGCATATCACGTTCTCATAATATATTCTGGCTTTCCTTTTGCTACATAAGTAAACGGCGAATACATCTACAGAATACATTTGTTATGTTAAGTGCGCAGCTAGTATATAAACAGAATTAGCTATATAGAACTAAATTATCTACAGAATACATTTGCTGCATATGTACATAGATAATATATCTACAGAACACAGCAGAACAAGTCTGCTATATAAATGCACAGTTAATATATCTACAGAACACATATGCTATATAAGTACAATCTAATATATTTACAGAACATATCTGCTATATAAGTGCACAGTTAATACATCTGTGGAACTTATGTGCTACTTAACTATACGGCAAATAAATTGCAATAAAATATGCTATATAAACTATACGGTTAATAATCTAAATAACGCGAACATCATAGGTCTAGATAACTGTTAAAATTAACGTATTGTTAACTTTTTTTTAAATGTACTTTTTTAAGTTAATAAACTTTACCGAAATATATCTTACACACGGATTCTATTCACTTCGCTGACATAAGTCATAATCCAAATCCACGACTGGCTTTTCGGCCAGCATGCACATTCACTTATCTCCTACCTAGTCCACGAACAATTTGATTAGAACAAAAATTGTGGACCCTGTCTTTAACGTAAAGTTTGGATTTCGAAATACCCAAGCACATTTTCAAAACTGGACCCATATCTGAGACTAAAACTTCATAGTAAACTTTGTCAACAGGGGGTTGTCTTGTCTCTCATAGGCGTATCTTAGAAAAGTGCAAACCATTTACAAAATGACAGGAGTGGAATGTGGTTTTTTAGTCTGTTCTTCAATCTGGCAAGTGTAAATAAATAAGATTTAAAAAAGGAAGCGCGGCAGAGGTAAAAATAACTCGATTAGGAGGGCTTGGATCAGTGGCGGATCTACATTTTGGGGGCCCTGAAGCTTGAACTCTTCGAGGGGCCCCTTTTACTTAAAAAAAAAAAAACAGATGTGTGAGGATGGGAAAGATATGTATTATAGAGATAAATGGACTTGGAGGACCTGAAGTTCAAGCTTTATAGTAGATCCACAACAACAACACATATAAAAACTGAAGACAAATGAATGAATTTTCAAAAAAGAAACAACTGTGATGGGAGTTGAATGCAGCACATTTGCTTGGAAGGCTGTAGTGGTTTTGATGGTATTGTATTGTGGTGATGTTACCTAGTGTAATGAATGAGGTCAGTTGTGAAGGCTCCTGAGATAAATGTTGATGCGAATTACAGAAGGCCCTTCTTACTACCACTTACGACCTCAAACATATCTTTTTTTCTAATGAATGTAGCTACGTGAAAAGTCTAGGGTACTGAAATGTAATGTGTTGTAGTAGATTACCCACACACACACAGATATTTAATACGTCTAATAATAATAATAATAATATAATGTATAACACACTGAACTAACTCAGGCTGTTTTAGTTTTAAATATTAAATCTTTTGGTAAATTTATTTGTTCTGATCCAAACGTTTGTTGGTCAGAACCTATGAAATATTATGGAATTATAAATGGAATGCATAATTATATGACATAATAAAATGGAATGTGATTACAAAGGTATGTTATAAGTCTAGTTAATATTAATTATATTAGATTGTCCCAGGAGACTATTACTGAATGTACTGTTGGGGTGGTATCATCACGCCCAGTCTATGACTACCAAACATTGTCCATTGACTTATGGGATGAATACATGGTTTATTTTCCCACAATGGTATGTCTTTATTTGATGGTGAATTAGTTGATAAATTAGTTGATAAATTCGTTGGTAAATCAGTTGGTGAACTTCCAGCAGGCCAGATCTCACTTATCTCGACTGCGTCGATCTTGTACAAGAGTCTGGTGGCCCCTCCTCTCCGTGCTGGGGGATAAGATACGGCTGCTCTGACACAATGTTAGACTGCACTGGTCCACGCTTGTGTATATTACAACAGCATTCGGCACCTCTTCGGTGCCAAACAGAAACTCACAATTCTGAAATAAAAGTTTTGTGGCATGTGTCAGAACTCTACCAACTGAGCCACTTCTGCACACAACACTACACAACAACACCACACAGACTGGGTCAGATCTCTCTGACCACACAGTACATCTTACCTAGTTGTTTTCATATAGTACTAGTTCACCAAGACTACCTTGCATCTGAGATATGTTCAATAGTTTCCTTCTAGTCAATAGGATAGGTGATATGTTCCACTGATCTCAACAATAGACCCGCCTTCATAGTTTTAGTAGGCGTCCATATATTTTGTTTGTCTCTAGACCCTGAACTTGGGCTGGGGATCTAGAGCGAGCACTTACTTGTCATAATCATTTTATATGATATGGCAGTATCAATCACTCGAAATATTAAAATGTACAAAAGAATTGCTTTCATTCTTACCAGAATTCAGAATTGAGAACACAGTTAAATGCTAGCAAAACTCAGCTGAGCTGCTGTGTATCTTATGGCGTCCCACTAAAAATTATGTATTATCTTCTGGAAACAACACCACAGGTACTACACCACTGTGTCTCTGGACAGTTTTGTAACGAATGGCAAAAATGCGCATCTCTGTCCTGCCAATATGATTTCATTCATCCAATCACCGACTCCCCCCTCCCCCCTCCTAACTTTCAAATCTACAACCAAAAGTCAAATTTCAGTCAGCTCTCAGTCAAGTATGTATTACTGTCTGTTGGTACGCCTGTCTCTACTTGTTTTTCATACAAAAACACGCTTGGTTCTTGGACCCCTCCATGCAGTACCCTACACACTTCTGCCTTCGAAGTTATTTTTAGCCACAATTCTCCACCATTTCCCCTCTCTTTAATTACAGCTCGATTTTAGCACTTGAGTCTCAAGGCCGCAAATTTTGAAAATTTAGTGACATTTTTTAACAGTGCAGTCGCTCGTCTGATATGAACAACACAGTCTTTTGTCAATATCTTCATTATTATCTATCCGTCTGTATAATTTAAAGTATATTATTTCTCTGCTCAAGACGGGCTATCAAACTAGCTAAGTTTTATATTCCTAACATTATTATTAAGAAAAAGTTACTTTTTCAAGGTTAGTTGTTTATTTGAAATATGTTCGAGAACCTTCTCCACGGCGTATTGCCGCTGAATTCAAATAACAATCAAGTATCGTAAAAGTCCAAGAAATGACTGTTTCTGACACGAGCTAAAGTCGTTTTTTTGTCCATTTCCTTACCCTCTGTCAACTAGTGACGTGAATTTTTTTCTTTTTTCTTACCAATTGCGTCTTTTAGCCTTGCGATCTTCAAACACGTGTTCAGTCATATTTTTCCTTTTGGTGTCCTCCGTTCTCTCCCGTCTACAAAGGGTAAACGTTTCGTCTGCACGTCTAACTCGTTAGTTTTAAATGGCGGTGGGAAAGGCTGGCATGGGCGAGCATGTCTCCTAGTATCTTACGCATTATTTTTAACCCTACATTTTATCGTTAAATTTGGACATATTTTAACGTTGTATCATGGTAAATTTATCACACATCTCCCCACCTGAGAACATGCACTACGGCAAGTTCCAAAACCAGTGATACACATAGATAAAATTACTCCTCACGCCTGCCACTCCTCTAATCTTGATCACAGGGGTGCCGACTGAGGAAATCTGCACCAACATTCAATGACCCTGGGATGTATTCGATAATAAACTGACAAGGTTGCAGTAATAAAGACCACCTCAACAATCTTGCGTTTTCATGCTTAGCCTGAGATAAGAATACCAGGGGCTGATGATCCGTCTGGACCACAAAAGTCCTCCCATACAGATAGATTTGAAACTTTTTTATCGCCCAGATTAACGCTAAACATTTTTTTTCGCTTGTGGAATATCCTTGCTCCGCTTTATTCAATTTGCGGCTTGCATAAGCGACTGGGTTCAGTTCCCCATCGGGTGAAGATGACCTTTGCAACAAAGCCGCCCCGAGGCCTACATTACTTGCATCTGTTCTCACCACGAAGTCCTGTGTCAAATCAGGCAATTTGAGAATAGGCTTGCTAGTGAGTTTATCCTTTAACTCTTGAAAAGCTACTTCACATTGCGCAGTCCAAACAATTTTATCTGGAAGTCCCTTGCGAGTCAGATCAGTCAGAGGAGCACAAATAGAGTTAAAATTTTTGATATATTTTTGGTAAAATCCACATAACGACACGAATGATCGCACGTCCTTTTTTGTTTGTGGTCTAGGTGCTCTCTGCAGTTTTTCCAAGTTCTTGGGGTCAGGGGTCATGTTACCCTGATATACAGTGTGTCCCAAGAATTCCAACTCTTTGCATCCAATACAACATTTTGTTGGCCTAGCAGTTAAGTTCGCCTCCCTAAGCCTATCAAATAACATTTTCAGAGAGTTAATGTGTTCTTCAAATGTCTCTGTGGCGACGAGAATATCATCCATGAAATTCGTGATACATGGGTTATTCAAGGGATCCAACAATTTGCGCATCATCCTTGAAAATACACTCGGAGCATTTTTCAATCCGAATGGTAGCATATTGAATTCATAATGTCCTTCCGAGGTGCTAAACGCTAAATAAGGTCTCACTTCAGGCTTCACTGGAATCTGGTAATAGCCTTTACTAAGATCCACCTTTGAAAAGTATTTTGCCTTGTTTAATCTGGCAAATAACTGTTTTGTGTCTGGTAATGGATCCACTTGTCCTTCTGTGACAGCATTCAGTTTCCTGTAATCTATGCACAGTCTGTGTTCCCCAGACGGTTTCCTCAACAAAACTACACTGGAGCTAAAAGATGATTCACTGTGTGAAATAATCCCCTCCTTCAACAAATATTCTATTTCTTCTTTCAATGCCTTCTCCTTCGCGAACGGAATAGAATAGGCTCTCATACAGATTGGGTTTGAGTCTACCAGTTTCATGTCATACTGTAGCAAATTTGTATGTCCTGGTTTATCTGTTAAGACATCTGTATGTTCCTCTAGAACCTGTTGAACTCTCTCCCTCTGATTTTTAGTCAGGTGCTTACTGACTTTTACTTGTGCCGCTGTTTCACAAGGATGTAATGGGTATTCATGTGAGGTGAGTGGTTCCTTTTGCATTTGAGTTGCGATAGCCAAGGTCAGTAAGGGGGTGCTTTCCTGGAGTGGTCTGTCCAGATACTTCTTTAACAGGTTTACATGATAAACTTTCTCCTTCCCCTTTTTGTCAATTTTATAGTTTGTTCTAGACACCTTCTCTAGAACCGTATATGGACCTTGCCATCCAATTTGTAATTTATTCTGGCTGCCGGGTAGTAGAAGAAGCACCTTCTCTCCCACAGCTAATTCTCTGTCCTTTGCCTTCCTATTAAAATATGCTGCATGTTTCTTCCTGGCTTGCCTCAAATTATCATTTGCCAGTTTCCATCCAGCTTTCAGACGAGTGGTCAGTTCGTTCACATATTGATAAGATGAGGTAACAGTCTCTTCTGCCTTCTCATCTGTCCAGGTCCTTAATAAGGCTACATCTGGACTTTTAATTTTTCATACTTATTTTTCATGGAACCCGTCGGGTCCCTTCCATTGGAAGCCTTATAATGAGGACTTTTCTTCCTAGAATCATCACTCACAAATCGACCACTACCAATTTTCTCCTTGGGTTTGTCTCCCCACTTTAGATTGCTTGTGAGAGATCTTCGCTCTCTTTTAGTTTCCTCCAGTTGATATAAGGTTGACCGAGGGATTGTCAGCTTATTCTGGGGTAAATTTCCTCTTTGTACTCGTCGCATAGTGGCCATGTTAATGCAGTTAAGTGAAGACTGGGTGTGAAAAGGGGGCTCCCATTGCACTTTGTCTACCTGATTATAATAATTTTTCCTTCCAGGCCTAAGTTTGCCCCGTGGCGTTTCTAGGTCCTGCACATAATTTCCCTTTGTGGGTGTTCCCTCATGAAATACGCCACATGCTTCTACAAAGTTTTCAATATCGACATTTACGTCGGGCCAATAGTATTTTCGAGCAACTTTTTGGCAGATGGTACCTACTTTCTCATGGTCACCATCTTTTCCAACATGTAAGCTCCTTATTAAATTTGCCCTATATACCTTGGGAAGAACCAACTGTCCGTGACCAGTGGATCTAGTTCCTGTCTTCCTATACAATAATCTGTCCTTCATAAAATATTCCCCCTTGCTTGGAGGTGTGTGGCATTTGGGCAATTTTTTAAAACATGGCTTGAGTGTCCTATCCTCAGCCTGCGCCTTCCTCATCTCCTCCGGATGAGCATTTATAGGTTCACCTTCTTCTTCCTTTTTCTGTGACCTGGTCTGCACTGTCGCCATGATCACAGGTCTCTCGGGATTCCCCAAGAAGACGTACCTACACCCCAATATCAGAGGGTAGATTGGTTCATCTATCACTGCTGCTCTGATTTCTCCTTCCACATAGCGAGTTTTCACCGTTATCCTTGCGATGGGAAGTGTCATGAGTGGTATGTCCTTAGTCGCCCCTTGTATTTCCACTGTTTCTGTGGTATACTGACTTGGGTCCACTAGGCTAGACTTCACAACTGAATCATAATCCAAACCTGTATCATAAAGGCACCTTATGGTGACCCCATTACAAATAACATCCTCACAAACTGGGGGGTGATAAGGTTCCTGCTGTCCATTAGGATTAACCTTTAATCTTTGAGTCCCCGACTTCATTGCAGCAATGTTTGAAGGTTTCCTTCTACAAAATTCGGTGTTATGGTTGTCTTTCTTACACCATTTGCACCATCTTTTTCCTTGGTTTAACGGTTTTCTTTCATTATATTTTTGGTCATTGAACTGTGAGTTTCTGTCACGATAGTCATTTCTTGGCCTATCAAAGTTTGTCCTGCCTTTATTACCCTGTTCTCGGTTATCAAATTTATTAAATTGCTGTGGAGCTTTAAAATTTTCTATGTGCTTCTTTTTAGTGCCACTTACCTCTGCCTGGGCTGCCTGATACCTCTCAGCGACATTTAAAACCTCCCCCAACCTCTCTGCACCTTGTTCCATGAGAAATTTTCTCAAGTCTGGAGCCATGGACTCTCTTAATTGCTCTATCATGATCATTTCTTTAAGATCTTGGGTCTTCCCCAGAGCAGTCCATTTCTCCAAATAGGTTTCCAGTCTGGCAGAGAATTGGTGGTATGTCTCCCCAGACAACAGTTTGGCATTTCTAAATTTCTTACGGTAAAATTCACCATTTTTTTCGTATCTTAATAACAAAGCCTGCTTTAGCATGTCATAATTGTCTTGGTCTTCTCTGTTCATTTTTGCGAAAACTTCATAAGAAGTACCTCTCAATCCCTGTGATAACTTTAAACTCCACCTCTCTCTCTCTAACCCATATGTAGTAGCTAATAACTCAAAACGACTGAGGTACCCCTCGATGTCATCGTCTTTCTCAACAAAATGGTCTAAATGAAACCCCATAGCCGAGTTTGAGACTCCCTGACTAGCTGCAGCATCTGAGGCAAAAGGGCTGGCACCATTTTCAGGAGCATGGCCTTGTAATTCCAGCTCCCTTAGTCGTAATTCATGCTCCCTTTGCAACCTTCTATCTTCTGCCTCCCTTTCGGCAGTCAACCTTTTTTCTTCTGCTTCCCTTTGCAACCTTCTATCTTCTGCCTCCCTTTCGGCAGTCAACCTTTTTTCTTCTGCTTCCCTTTGCTGTCGTTTTTCTTCTGCCTCAATCTGCAGCCTCTTAAGTTCTCTATCAGCCTCAATTTGTAACCTCTTCTCTTCAGCTAACCTCCTATCTTCCCTTTCAATATACTTGTCACATTCAGCCGTTACATACTGAATTAAAACCTGACCATCCATTCCCATTTCCTTCGCCGTTAGCACAGCAGCTGATCTGAACTTTGCCAGCTCAGCCATCACACAAAATAACACTGACCAGGGTAAATCTAATTACTTAATGACAGGTAATTCTAATTAATTAATTAATTAACTAACTGGCTGTGAAGATTTACCAACTTTGATTTTTCACTTTTATTTTAAGGGACCCTTTTAAATTTTACAATTGGTCCCCACTAGTTTAGTTCTCCCACCAGGAGATTCTAGTATTTATGATTATCTAATTATCCCGGACGAGCCCCCAATATTGTAGTGGTTTTGATGGTATTGTATGGTGGTGATGTTACCTAGTGTAATGAATGAGGTCAGTTGTGAAGGCTCCTGAGATAAATGTTGATGCGAATTACAGAAGGCCCTTCTTACTACCACTTACGACCTCAAACATAACTTTTTTTCTAATGAATGTAGCTACGTGAAAAGTCTAGGGTACTGAAATGTAATGTGTTGTAGTAGATTACCCACACACACACAGATATTTAATACGTCTAATAATAATAATAATAATATAATGTATAACACACTGAACTAACTCAGGCTGTTTTAGTTTTAAATATTAAATCTTTTGGTAAATTTATTTGTTCTGATCCAAACGTTTGTTGGTCAGAACATATGAAATATTATGGAGTTATAAATGGAATGCATAATTATATGACATAATAAAATGGAATGTGATTACAAAGGTATGTTATAAGTCTAGTTAATATTAATTATATTAGATTGTCCCAGGAGACTATTACTGAATGTACTGTTGGGGTGGTATCATCACGCCCAGTCTATGACTACCAAACATTGTCCATTGACTTATGGGATGAATACATGGTTTATTTTCCCACAATGGTATGTCTTTATTTGATGGTGAATTAGTTGATAAATTAGTTGATAAATTCGTTGGTAAATCAGTTGGTGAACTTCCAGCAGGCCAGATCTCACTTATCTCGACTGCGTCGATCTTGTACAAGAGTCTGGTGGCCCCTCCTCTCCGTGCTGGGGGATAAGATACGGCTGCTCTGACACAATGTTAGACTGCACTGGTCCACGCTTGTGTATATTACAACAGCATTCGGCACCTCTTCGGTGCCAAACAGAAACTCACAATTCTGAAATAAAAGTTTTGTGGCATGTGTCAGAACTCTACCAACTGAGCCACTTCTGCACACAACACCACACAACAACACCACACAACAACACCAAACAGACTGGGTCAGATCTCTCTGACCACACAGTACATCTTACCTAGTTGTTTTCATATAGTACTAGTTCCCCAAGACTACCTTGCATCTGAGATATGTTCAATAGTTTCCTTCTAGTCAATAGGATAGGTGATATGTTCCACTGATCTCAACAATAGATCCGCCTTCATAGTTTTAGTAGGCGTCCATATATTTTGTTTGTCTCTAGACCCTGAACTTGGGCTGGGGATCTAGAGCGAGCACTTACTTGTCGTAATCATTTTATATGATATGGCAGTATCAATCACTCGAAATATTAAAATGTACAAAAGAATTGCTTTCATTCTTACCAGAATTCAGAATTGAGAACACAGTTAAATGCTAGCAAAACTCAGCTGAGCTGCTGTGTATCTGATGGCGTCCCACTAAAAATTATGTATTATCTTCTGGAAACAACACCACAGGTACTACACCACTGTGTCTCTGGACAGTTTTGTAACGAATGGCAAAAATGCGCATCTCTGTCCTGCCAATATGATTTCATTCATCCAATCACCGACTCCCCCCCCCCCCCCCTAACTTTCAAATCTACAACCAAAAGTCAAATTTCAGTCAGCTCTCAGTCAAGTATGTATTACTGTCTGTTGGTCCGTCTGTCTCTACTTGTTTTTCATACAAAAAACACGCTTGGTTCTTGGACCCCTCCATGCAGTACCCTACACACTTCTGCCTTCGAAGTTATTTTTAGCCACAATTCTCCACCATTTCCCCTCTCTTTAATTACAGCTCGATTTTAGCACTTGAGTCTCAAGGCCACAAATTTTGAAAATTTAGTGACATTTTTTAACAGTGCAGTCGCTCGTCTGATATGAACAACACAATCTTTTGTCAATATCTTCATTATTATCAATCCGTCTGTATAATTTAAAGTATATTATTTCTCTGCTCAAGACGGGCTATCAAACTAGCTAGGTTTTATGTTCCTAACATTATTATTAAGAAAAAGTTACTTTTTCAAGGTTAGTTGTTTTTTTGAAATATGTTCGAGAACCTTCTCCACGGCGTATTGCCGCTGAATTCAAATAACAATTAAGTATCGTAAAAGTCCAAGAAATGACTGTTTCTGACACGAGCTAAAGTCGTTTTTTTGTCCATTTCCTTACCCTCTGTCAACTAGTGACGTGAATTTTTTTCTTTTTTCTTACCAATTGCGTCTTTTAGCCTTGCGATCTTCAAACACGTGTTCAGTCATATTTTTCCTTTTGGTGTCCTCCGTTCTCTCCCGTCTACAAAGGGTAAACGTTTCGTCTGCACGTCTAACTCGTTAGTTTTAAATGGCGGTGGGAAAGGCTGGCATGGGCGAGCATGTCTCCTAGTATCTTACGCATTATTTTTAACCCTACATTTTATCGTTAAATTTGGAGATATTTTAACGTTGTATCATGGTAAATTCATCACAAAGGCATATGTTCTGATTACTAAACCACTATCCACCTTGGTATATGTGATTTTTAAAAATCTTAACTATTTTAATGATTGTCTCCATCATTCAGAATCAGTTCGTTGAAAACATACCAAGAAAATTATAAGATAAGAACATTAGCAATGAGGAAAGTATAAAATATTTTAATACATTTGTTAAAAAACAAGGCTGACAAGGTGTATCCATAAGAGATTTGTGCTCCGAAGGAAAAGTTAAACTTACCAAAACATACTACATGAAGCACTTTTTACAAAATACTCTTATTTCTGTTTTTTCTAGCAACATATTCACGTACAGTTTTGTCATATGAGAGCTTCCTTGCAATGTCATTTTCTAGAGACAATATGCATACAGAATTTAAGCGCTCTTCAGTCATGGTAGACCGAAATTTGTTTTTGTTTTTTTGTAAAGGATAGCGTTGACAAATTCCTTTCTGCTTCGCAGCTCATGATGGGCATTGTCAAGTACAGCTTAAGCGCAGTAGTAATATTGGGGAACACTTCAATTAGGTGTTGCTCACAAATAAGCTGAAGAACTTCTGCGCATTGCATTTTCTTCTGTGTTCTGTGATTTCCTAAGGTGCAAATATTCTTTGAACTGATAACACTCGTTTACTAATTTGTGGTCAATATCATCTTTATAATACGATATTATAAGTTTAATACTGCCTTCATCAATTTCAGAATTGTTCACCAATTCTGAGAGGAACTTGAACCTTTTCGCTATCTGCTCATATGAGTCAGTCCTCTTGCGTAACTGGATTATCAAGCAGTCATAGAGTTGATATAGAACTTGTATCCTAGATTTGTCAGCTCCTCTCAAAGCAATACCACTTGTTCCATCTGAGAATTTCCTTGTAACAATGCGTTTGGAAGCATAAGAATAACTTGAAGTGATATCTTCACACACATTTTTTACTTCTGATTCATAGAATCGGCTGAATTTTCTCTGAGTTCTTTAACAAACGAAAGTAAAGATGAAAGCAGAAGATAACCTTCAAATACATCAAAACCAGGGGTTTGGAGTTTCTTACTTGTTTTGTTGAAACGCTCCAGCACTTCTTCCCAAACGAGTGTTAAAATAGCATTTTCCAGCTGTACCAACTTGTTGTATAAATTCTTTGCATCTCGTTTACATTCAGGCTTCTCTTCTGAGCCTTCAAAAATATGTTTGAGAGTTTGTAAAATACCCATATATCTATTTTTAATTGCCCGGACTGCTTCATAGTGTGCAGACCATCTAGTTACACTTAAGCTCTTAAGAGAAAAATATAGATTGTCCTGTGTGTTTAAAATCCCCCATCTTCGTGGAGATCCAGAAAAGAAAACATACAGCTCCTGCAAAATGTCAAAATAGTCAACAACTTCAAGTACAGTAGACACTGCCTTTTCTCCAACAAGATTAAGTGAATGGGCTGCACATGGTACATAGTCTGCGTACCTGTTAATGTTTTTAAAGAGCGCTTGCAGCCCTTTCTCCGAGCCCTTCATGTTAGAAGCATTATCGTAGGACTGAGCACGGATGTTTTCAAGTGAAAGCTTATGTTCACCCAGGACTTGTTGTATTTTGTTGAACAAGATCGTGGATGAATGATTTTCTATCGGTAAAAAATGTTTAAAATCTCTCACAGGGTTTTTCATTATAGCAGTATCCAACCACAATTACCAGCTGGTCAACATGTGTCAGGTCAGGCGTAGAGTCAACAATAATAGAGTAGTATTTGGTGTCTAGGATGTTGATTTGATTCACAATTTCATCTTGCACATGTTGTCCTATAATTTCTATCAATTCTTCATACACGGTTTTGGATAGGTAAGTGTGATGGAATACATTGATACAGCGATAAAATCCTCCATTTATAAAGATAAAAGTTAAAATAAATTATAGGGATAAAATATAGTTAAGTTACGCTGCGGCTTTTTCGCCTACGCCACAAGAGCGTTGATTTGGTAGATCGTACAATCGTTTTCTAGTGTCATTGGAAAAAGAAAAAAACTAATTATAACATGGGGACGCGAAAGGCCTATCCGTTCAGACGGGGTAAGAAAAGGAGAAAAGAAAAAAATGATGCTGTCTGCAAGCGTTTGAATCTAAGCCTAACATACGCGCGAACTCGTAGTTAGTGTTTGAAATACGAGATAAAGTAAGAACATGTAGCCACTTAGGTTACGAAAACAGACTTAGCTCTTATTTAGAATGACGTAAAACTCTCGAAAATAGCTGGACAGCACATGGAAAAGAAGTGAACGCGTGGTAGTAAAGATTTCAAGACTAACATGGAAAAAAATATGGAATTTCTTATTAATAGGTTTATAATCACAAAAATTAGCTAGTTAAAGAGCTTATCTTTTCCTGATAAATAATATGCTTTCAAATAAAAAGACGGACAGATAATGCGGAAGTTATTGACAAAAGACTGATTTGTTCGATGCAGACTCGCAAACACATGTTAGGTTTGCATTCACTAAAGTTACATTTGACGCGTTCTTGAGACGAAGGCAGAAAAACAAGTACATGTAAACAAGGGGGAGACAAGGAGGAGAGAATCTAAAAATATCTTCACAGTAGAAATCTAAGCAGTGGGTGAGGAAAAATTTGTGTAGTTTTTTTTTTTGTAGTTGGTCCACAACAAGGTGCAAATGTTGGGAAAACCCAAGTTCGGACCGACCGACAGACAGAAATACACTACACACTAGACCGAAACTGGACCCAAATTGGACATTTATGTTTGAAATTTTAAACTGTAGAGGGGAAGTACTCTCATTGGACGAAATAGTTAATGTTATTGAAAAAAGTTGCCGGCAAGTTGCCATTGTTTTGAAGACTGTCCATACAAGCAGATCGTTGAGGCTAAGAAGTTTGTCGTCCATTGAATATATATGCTAATAGTAGTGGGACGCCCTAGTCTAGCCAGCAGCTCAGCTGAGTTTGTGCTATTTCAGCGTATCTGTGTGTTTTATTCTGAATTGTGGTAAGGACGAAATTATTAACCTTTTAATTAACAATTCTGAGTGATTGATACTGCCATATAATGAAAAATGATTACGACAAGTGAGTACTTATTCTAGGTCCCCAGCCGACTGTCCAGGGCCTAGAGGTTGAAATATAGTAGGATAAACTATCAGAAATGTAGAATACAGATGTTTCTTTTCAGGTGGTCAGGTGGAAACATATCACCCACCTTATTATATGGAAAAAAGAGATTAATGAAAATATTTCAGATGCAGTGCAGTCCATAGAGGAGAGGAATGGAACTAGTGCTACTTGATAACAGCCTGGATGTAGATGTGCTGGGTCGGTCAGAGAGATCTGACCCCGTCTTGTTAATTCAATGTAATTATGCTTGTAAACATGGTGGATTAGGTAGTATGTTAAGACATAGCCTAATTTTGTGGTTTCAGAGTTTCTTTGTCTGGCACTGTGCTAGTGCCAGATGTTCTGGAGAAGTCCAAGTTTGTATGAAATGAGATGCCTACCATATTACCTCACAGCATGTGAGGAGTGGGCCTAAGGAACTACTTTCTTCCATCGTCACAGGCCAGTTAAGTATTAAAGACCTGGCCTGCTGAGATTCATCAACTACTATCATAAAATTTAAACTACATTGTGAAAATAAGAAACTTGTCCACCATTAACCCTGTGTAAAAAGCAAATGAACACGGTTACATAGAGACTGGGGATGATGCAAATACCCCGACCCGACATCCAGCATTAGTTTCCAAGAGACTTTTTTAGTTTTAGTAAAAATAGTAGCAAATTTAACTTATATATATATATATATATATATATATATATATATATATATATATATATATATATATATATATATATATATATATATATATATATATGTTCAAGTCTTTCATGTGATTATTCAATTATATGTACTTCTATTGACATTAATTCATATTTGATTTAAAAGTCCTGACCAGAAGAAAACTTGGTTCAGGACAAAATAAATTTGAAGAAAAAAAATTGTAATTTCTTAATTTTAAACACAGTGTTAATTGACTTGATCATAGAGATTAATATTAGTGTTTGTTTGTGTGTGTGTGTTTGTGTACTCAATTACCAGCACACCACATTTCATTACCCTAGACATTAGACGTAGCTATCAGTCATATAAATCACAAATACGTCTGCTTGAGGTCATAGGTGGTAGTAGTAAGGTACTCTGTAAACTCACATAAACTGTTATCCTCAGGGACCTTCACAGCTGACCTCATTCAGTACACTAAGTAACCTAGCAACCACACTTAATAACATCAAAACCCACCACAGTAAGTAGCATTTACTTTTTCATTTTTACATTTCACGAGATGTTCATGTAAAAATGGGTCGAATTCTGCAATAAGTTCAATGACCCCCAAGACGTTTCCATTATTTGGTGAGCCCCACTTCTCCTCATGGCTTCTAAATGCCAAACCTCTTTCACTTATAAACGTTATAACAGCTACAACTCTTTTCAGTACTTCAAAATAGTACTGTATGGTTTTTGTCATCTGTTCTTCAAGTTGCTGATCCACATTATTTTTATTTGACTTTCTTGTTATCCAACACAACATCGCCCTCTTATGTTCCATGCTGTCTTCATGATTTTCCAGAGTTCTGAGTACCGGTACATTCATGCAGTTAGAAAACCCACCTGTTGTAAATGATGTTTGGCATTTAGAAAAGAGTTTGCAAACAAAACAGTATATACAGCCTTTGCCCTTTGAGTAAGCTAACCAGGATCTCATCACAGTCTGGCCATTTTTCAATATTTTTTTCAAAAACTTCTGTTTTGCTCCCGTAAACCCTGCTTGATTCGGTATATACATCATCTGGTTTTTTATTTTGAAAAAAAACCTATGTCTTGCAGCAAACAATTTTGTATGAAATCATTATCAACTGTTATGGGCCAGTTTTCGAGGTCACTGTATTCTTCGAAATCACTGAATTTGCTTCTTGTTTCATGTTTCTGCCCAGTCTCTGCTTGTTCCGCGGTACTTTCATGTTGACCACTGTGATCGTCATCTGTATCAAAAGCGTCAACAGTGTGTTGAATATTGCAAGAAAGGGCTCCCACAGTTTGTGCACTATCAGTGGCTTCAATGGTATTTGCTTGGCTTGTTTCAACTGTAGGTGTTGACAAACTTGACATTGCCAAATAGTTCTTTGGGATTGTTGAAATATATACAACAAAAAATTAATCAATTTCAGTCTATTGTCGCATGCTTTGAAAGGAAACAATTTTATGTCTACTTTCTGAGAAAGCGTTTTTTCGTTTACGGCTAGCCTACATCATACTTTAATAACCTTTTAATTTTAATTTTAAATATACTACTGGACAAAAGTTAAGGGCCGCCATTCAGTTTAGACAAGGTTTGTATAATTCTTCCTGAGCAGGGTCGATTTTCCAAATGTCCGGTAGCTTGAAATCTCTCAAGAAGTCTCTGAATTTTAGAGTGGGACACTGCTAAACGTCTTGCAACATGACGAACAGATTGACCATCCTGAATCCATGCTATGGCTCGACCACGGTCTACAGTGCTGAGACTTCTCCTTGGTGGCATGGCTAATGCAGTGATCATTTCGACCACTTGTCATACTGATTTAATGCATGGTGAACACTCTTTACCGATGATCATTTTCCACGTGCATTCAAATTCAACTCACTTTTTCACCTTTTGAACTAGTGGGGCGTGTTGCAAAAACCACGAGTTTTTGCAGCAACAATGGCAATTTTCACGTGCGGGTTAAAGTGACCCAGTTTTTGGACATTTAAAAAAAATTAACCTAGTGCACACAGAAATGTATACACATTTCTCTGAGCTCAGTTTTAATGACATTTTCACTTGTCTTTACAGTTTGCCAATCAATTATATAAACCTTGTCTAAAATGAATGGTGGCCCTTAACTTTTGTCCAGTAGTATATTATTTTGTATTGAATTATACTATAAATAGATCCCGTTACATGCCCATTGTGGCATATTGGGAATATGGTGTTAGAGACCCATATTTTCGGCACACTAGGGGTGATGTGGTCAGCATCACGCTGGCCACCTTAACCTTCCCATAGCTGCTCTGGTACCCAATTCATGAGACTGGGTGGTCCCCGGAGCCGTTTGCGGTCTAAAAAAATCCCATCTCAACTGGGAATCGAACCATGGACCACCGAGCTAGGAAGCCAGTGCACTAACCACTGTGCTACCGCGGCTCCAGAATTGCACTATATTATTAATATTATTATTTTTTAAAAAACCCTTCTCATACAGTAGACCCAACATCTTTAAGCAATGTGGACTAAAGTCGCTTTTGGGGCCCCTCCTGGATTAGGGGCTCTGAAGCTTAAGCTTCATTAGTTTCATAGTAGATCCGCCACTGGCTTGGATAACTATTTGATCTTCCTTTTAAAGTCCCCCTCCCGTCTTACACTACACACAATCCATTGCGGTGTTGACACGGTTAGTCTCCTCTTATGTACACAGCGCGTAATTCATTGCGGATCTCCTTCACTTCGCTATTGACCAAGTAGCTCTTAAAACTCAGGCCAAAAAAAAACAAAACAATAATGATAATAAATATCCAAAACACTTATCTGGTACAGAGAGGGACTCAAGAAAAAAAAAAGAGCCGTGTATGACAAACGTCAATTAACCGGCGTGTGTTGATTACAATAGTCATAATCTTAAACGGTGTTAACCAAGCTGGCAAAAGTTCAAGGTCGTTGCTGATATTCGATTTGGACGAAGTGTGAATGCGATGTTTCTGCTTTGTCCAAACTATTTGTTAACTCCGACTAAAAATTAAACCAAATAATTGTTATACACGGAAACCAAATAATTGTTATCCACGGAAACCAAATAATTGTTATCCACGGAAACCAAATAATTGTTATCCACGGAAACCAAAAGGATCAAAGGCGCAGAGATAAAAACAAAGAAGAAGAATGAAACGCTTCCAGGAGCGGAATAACAGCGCATGGGGCCCCGAGGCAAAATAGGTCACTGGACACTGATTGTCAATTCCACATGAATCAGGCTACACTACGAGGTTCTGGAAGTAACAGCTCTCTACTGCTGTGGGCTGCCATCAATGGTACCTATACCTTGTAGCGGTATGGCAGCTTGCGTACCCTGACAATCCCCAGAGCTATGCCAGTGGGAGTTTTACTCCTGGTAGGTTCAACCAAGCTGGACTGGTCTGTGTGGGTAGGGTCAGACAAAAGCTGGTACCCTGGTCCTCCAGGTTGGGGGTTTTAGCATAGGGCTGACACCCCTGTCTATGTAAAAAAACAATGAAGTTACGGAAACAACATCAAATGAACAAACTTTGCTGCGGGATGGACATTCGGAGTCTGTGGCTCGTATGACTGTCAGTGGTGAAAGCCGAAAGGAAGCCACTGACATGAAAACGGATGTCCTGACCGCAAAACAGGATACAAGAATAGGATTTTGGAATGTCAGGACAATGTACGAGACAGGTAAACTAAGACAGGTCACGGCAGAAATGAGAAACTATAGGTTACACATCCTGGGGATAAGCGAGAGCAGATGGACAGGGGCAGGAAAAGTTAAAACAGCAACAGGAGAAACAGTACTTTACTCTGGAAGAGAGGATGGACAGCACAGTGAAGGCGTAGCCATTATTCTACAGAAAGAGATAGAAAGGACATTACTGGAATGGAAACCCATCAACAACAGACTGATACGATTGAGATTGAGAGGGAGATTCACCAACACTACAATAATACAATGCTACGCACCAACGAATGATAGCGATGAGGAGGTCAAGGATGAATTCTATCAACAACTGCAGAAAGAAATGGAGGACACACCTAGATATGATCTTGTTATAGTAATGGGAGACCTCAATGCGAAAGTTGGTACACACAATACATATAATGAAAGAACAATGGGGAAATGCGGCAGCGGAATAGCAAACGAAAATGGGGATAAGCTAATAAGTTTCTGTAGCATTAACAACCTGGTCATTGGAGGAACACTTTTCCCACATAAGGAAATTCACAAGTTAACATGGGAATCACCAAATGGTCGGGACAGAAACCAGATAGACCACATCATGGTTAACGGTAGATGGAGACATGCATTACAAGATGTGAAGGTAAGAAGAGGTGCAGATGTGGGAAGCGATCACCATTTAGTAGTAGCAAAACTGAAAGTGAAACTAAGAAGGGCTGGACCAACTGTAACTACACAGAAAAGGTTTGACATCAGCAAATTGAAGGACCCCCTTACCAGAAAAGCTTTTGCGGCCGACATTAAGAAACGATATCAATTTGCCAAAAGCCAGGAAAAGACATTGACTGATGATATAGACCAGAATTTTAACACCATTTCAACAATATATAAGGAAAGTAGCAAATCATGCTTAGGATTCCAGGAAAGGAAGAAGCAAGACTGGATAACACCAGAAACATTAAACACCATAAAGATGAGAAAGGAAATGAAAAGAAAGAAAACAGAAGCGAAGTCCCCCAGGTTAAAGCAACTATATAGCGAACAGTACAGTCAACTGGACAGGGAAGTTAAACGCCAAACCCGAGCCAACAAAAGGAATTTCCTAGACGATCTTGCAAAACAGGCAGAAGAGGCAGCACTGAGAAATGAACAAAGCACAGTATACAAAATAACTAAATTCATCAGCGGAAAACAAGGTGCAAACAATATTACATTAGTAAGAGATAAGCAAGGAAATCTCATCAAGACAGCAGAGGGACAGGAAACAAGATGGGCAGAGCACTTCAGAGAAACTCTGAACAAGGAAATACCAGAGACACAATTGAATGTTCCTGAGGCTGAAAACGATCTAGATGTAAATACAGACATTCCACGAAAAGAAGAAATCATCACAGCAATCAAAGGGTTAAAGAACGGTAAAGCTCCGGGCCATGATAACTTAAATGCAGAGCTATTTAAGACAGACCCTGAGCTAGCAGCAGAACTATTAGAACCACTATTTGCACAAGTGTGGAAAACGGGGACAACACCATCAGAGTGGAACAAAGGAATAATTGTCAAATTGCCCAAGAAGGGAGATCTTTCAGACTGCAATAATTGGAGAGGAATCACTCTTCTCTCAGTTCCCAGCAAAATACTAGGCAGGATAATTATACAGAGAATTTCAAAGGCAGTAGACTACAAACTGAGGAAAGAACAAGCAGGATTTAGAAAGAACAGAAGATGTGTAGACCATATATTCACTCTCAGGAACATTATAGAGCAGTGCTCAGAATGGCAAAGACAGCTTTACATAAATTTTGTTGATTTTGAAAAGGCTTTTGACAGCATACATAGGGACAGTTTATGGAAAATACTGAGGGCTTATGGAATTCCAAGCTGCATAGTGTCAATCATAAAAAGCCTCTATGCCAACTTTACGTGTAGTGTTGGGCAGAGCAACCTAACCTTCGAGGTGAAGACAGGAGTACGACAGGGATGCCCCTTATCAACCACTCTATTTTTAACAGTCATAGACTGGGTGATGCGCCAGACAACAGAGGGCAGTCCAAGAGGAATAAGATGGACTACATTTTCAACATTGGAAGATCTGGAATATGCAGATGACATTGCACTGCTGGCACATTCACATCAACACATCCAGGAAAAAACGGATAGACTTAATAAATTTAGCCAGCAGGTGGGCTTGAACATCAATTTAAAGAAGTCTGAGGTCATGACGCTCAATGTGAGCAACCCTGAGCCCATATCAGTAAGGAATCAGCAACTGGTACAGACAGATACCTTCACATACCTAGGAAGCATAGTAACACCAGACGGTGGGGCAGGCAAAGACATCAACATCAGAATGAATAAGGCAAGAACAGCCTTCTTTAGCCTAAATAACATCTGGAAGTCCTCCCAATACAGCACAAGCACAAAATTAAGATTATACCAGAGTTGCGTGCTTTCTGTGCTTCTCTATGGTGCGGAATGCTGGAGAGTCACAGAGAAGGAAATGTCAAAATTGTCCTCTTTTTACACAACATGCCTAAGAAAAATTCACCGAATCTTTTGGCCGAATACCATCACCAACCAAGATCTGCTTACTCGTAGCAAGCAAGAGGACATGCATACCATCATAGCTGGCAGACGCTGGAGCTGGGTTGGTCATGTCCTCAGAAGAGACCCCGATGCCATCACAAGAACAGCTATGCTTTGGACCCCTGAAGGAAAGCGAAAGAGAGGCCGACCAAAAACAACTTGGCGGAGGACTGTGGAGGCTGAGATGCAAAGAATGAACCAGAGTTGGGGCACTGTACGAAGGATGGCCACCGACCGTGCAAAGTGGAATCAATTTGTTGTTGCCCTACAAGACGCCACTAGGCGTGATGGCCACTGACTGCTTTGACGGTCGGTGGTTAAGGATCGAAGAAGAAGAAGACTGCTGTGGGCCTTCGGGGAGTACGGTACCCGAAATGCCCAATGCCCAGTCCGCCTCTGGACGCAAAACAGCCACTGATACAGCTGGTACCTTTGCAGAAAGCCTGCACGAATCAGTTACAAGCTCTGGCCTTGGTTATTTATGTAACTATTTGTTTTTAATGATGAGGCTGCCAGTCTCATGTACACTCTCATATTAGTTGCCGTGTATGACATGCACGAGGGTGCAGCCGTCCTGTTATTTCTTTGTCTCATCAGAGACCCCAGTGAAACACAATGTATATGAAAGTATTTGGTGCTTTTGTCTCTAAAACAGGTTCCAGAACTAGGGTACGCGCTTAAAGATGGTCAAGGTGGCACGGGGAATATGTGGTGAATGACTATTATCTTGTAACAGCGGTCGGTAACTGGTCGATCTAGATCTATACCGGTAGATCCCAAGGCATAATTCGGTACATCTCTATGTGATGGAAGGGGAGAGAGAACAGTTTTTAACCTAGGTAAATTTGGGACTCCCACTAGCCCTTAAAAGCACAGTGTTCCTCAGGTTTCAAGGTGCGTTCACCGCATTCCTAATGGAAAAGCAGCAAGTTACAGTACTAACATTTACTCTATTCGTGAACTGTATAAGATAGACAGCTATCTATTCTTCAAAGTTAACATTCGATACTATATTTAGTTTTAAGTTTTCACAGCTCTGTTGAAGGGACTGGTGGAAATCTATGTTAAATATAAACTGAAATTATTCCAAATTCCAGGTAATCTGAAGCCTGAAAACACACAACATTTTATTAAGGTAGATCTTTAGAACACCCGTGTGTTAATTTGGCCCTAAAGGGGAGCAAAGAATAGTAACACTGTACCCTACCCCCCAAGTCGTAAAAAGCGACCAATGAGGGTTGGGCATGAGGCTGGTTACCCCATCCTGTAAAAAACCTTTTCCCAAAACAAATTCAACAAACAATGGACAAGTCAAATACAGAAAATCAGATCTTTAGAGAGCTCAGTTCTCCTGAAGTAGATCCAGAAAGTTGCTGGGTTGCCTACCGCTGTTCTATCATAATGTATCTATGTGAATTAGGATAATGCATCTATGTGAATTAGGATTGTCGGTCCTGTTCTCAATCTTCTTCTTCTTCTTCCTCGTTCGTCCTGAAAAGGACGTTGGTTGCGTTGTGTCCGTTTACATTGAAGCTGCGGTATTTGCGCCTTTCAGCCGACACATCCGACTTCCGCACGGCATTTTTTGGGACCGGGTTTGCCTTCCCTCTTCGATCCCCACTCCTCAGCCAGACTGCAGTGATACAGCCTGTTTCCAGGACCACCACGTGGAGGTGGAGTAGGGTCTTGGTCAGCTCTGGTTCGCTGACCCTGACGCAGGCAGTCAAGCTATGGGTCGCTTACTGCATTCCTCACTTTTGATGCGTCTTGGGTCCCCAGTTCTCAATCAAATTCAAAGCAAAAAAAAAAAAAAAAAAAAAAAAAAGAAACAAAGAAACAAACAAACTGCAGGCTGAAAATAATATGCGGGTATCTCTGTCAAATACTGTACGGAGAATAAAACTGTTGGTTTACAGAAGACGGAATCAAAGGTCTACTAATTTTTGAACTGAGCCCTGATAAACATTCAACAACTTTATGAAACTAAACATGTTGTTACAAACCAAAAAAAAGTGTTCTTTATGAAACATTGGGGGTAAAAATAAAAACCTAGCCTTCACATTGCGTGACAACATGAATGGGCAAGCGACCTGTCGTGAAACGAGTGTGTGTAAACCCACTTCTTAGTTAAATCCCTATGTCGAGATACAAATATCCCTCAGCCAATCAACGAGCAACGTTCACCAGTCTCTGAGACAGAATAAAATTAGTCAGAAGCCCTTTTTTCGGAACTCGGTTGGGGCCATCTTGTCTCCCAATATGGCAGAAAACAGAATATAAATTAGGCATAAGCCCTGTTTTTCGGAAGTCGGCCTAGGTCATGGATTGTACGGCGGATGTTACTAAACCGCATATAACCAATCAGCTTGCCACGCCGAGAACCAACCAAACCCATTCCTTAAGCAGTAAAAGTTACCTCATCTACCTATATATACGGGAGAGATTTATATAAAATCACGCCACACCAACACGAAGCCAGCTAGACGACCGACTGAAGAAGAGAAGCTGTCAGGCTGATTTATTGCTCACCTGCATTGACCGGGAACTCTTACTTCACTCAAGTCGACTGGCTTGTTTAAATCTTAGAGGGTAAATATATTTACTATAAACTTGTAGGAAAATAGGCCAGCAGATATATAATGTTGGTATTTGTTGTGTGCCATTTATACTACCTACACATGTATATATACATATTTAATATAAATTCTTTCACTATGAATGTATCAGATAACTCCAACCTGAAATATAAACAAAACAGTCCTTGTTAGGACTCAATCTATTGTCTCACATAACTTCAATCTATTGTCTCAGATAACTCCAACCTGAAATATAACTAAAACAGTCCTTCTTAGGACTCATATAACTTCAATCTATTGTCTCGTATAACTCCAATCTATTGTCTCCTATAACTCCAACCTGAAATATAACCAAACAGTCCCCGTCTCATATAACGCCTATCATCAAAACACAACAATATTGTTAGGATATATGTTATCAGCCAGTATAGCACTTGTCAGAGAGCGCCTGGTATATTATAGGGGGAAGGAAATGGTTGTATCACACCTAGGTGTACATATTATTGGATGTATTCATGTATTGAATTATATTATTGGATGTATTCATGTATTGAATTGATATTATTGGATGTATCCATGTATTAATTTATCAGAAAGAATGTTTTGCAAGTGTAAACCTGTCTTGTCTCGCTATTGCTAACTCATACTGAGCCATGTTGTCATTCATCCTACATGCAGACACCTGAGACACGCTCATCTCATACACACAAGAAATAGGTGGGCTTGATGACAAAAATTAGCCCCTATTTTTACTTGTTACAGGTTTTATTCGTGTCATCAAACCTGAGGTCGTATGTCCAGTCAATCCAGCTGCCTGGAACTTCGCAGGAGCACAGTGACTGCACAGGAGCTACATCTTTAGTCCCGCTCAGTCTTGAGTGGGCTAACGAAACGATCATCAGCGGGTGTTGTGTGCAAGAAATTAAGGACAGAACTGTTTCAAGAGATGAGTACACATTAGTACCATTTCTGTCAGCAATTGTGAGCATTTAACTGTCAAGGACGAAAAACTGAGTAGCATAGCAAGAGACAAAAATAACAGCATAGCTGATAAATTTTATATATACTTAATTAACAGCACAGCTGATATAAATTTGTTTCCTATAATTGGAAAACTTGTTATAAAATATATATATATCTATATATAGATATATATATATATATATATATATATATATATATATATATATATATATATATATATATATATATTTGTAAATCATATGTAAACTTACAAATCCATTGCATTCCATTTTTCAACATCATCCCTTCAGCACAAGAGTAGATAGTGTATATACTAAATAAATAATAAGGAAATTGTATTTGAACGACTTGTCAATTTTATCATTGTTAAGTAAAATCTGTTTCCTTGTTTTAATATCACAGTTAGTTACACAGCGGGGGTGGCAATTTATGACTGTCTCCTCTCTACTAATTTTTCGAGATCAGATCATTCACAGCCGTAACTAATTTGTGATACCAGTAGTTCTCTCAGACACTGGGACTTCACCATTTTCTGCAGAAATTCTATTTCTGTAACTGTCAGTACTATACTGATCCTAGAGCCAATAAAAACCTCACGCTACACTGGGGGCTCATTCCTGGAATATTTCTATATACCTTGAGCCATACTTAGTCTATTCATCTATCTACATTCTATCTTGTGCCACCAATAGATAACAAAAGAAACAGAATTTTAAAAAAAATTCATAAATAGAATTTTTTTTATTGTTTTCTTACGAGGAGTACCATTTAGTACTCAGTAAATAGTTGATGCTCACAAAGTTGCACGAAAATTATTTGTTCATTAAATTAATTAAGTTTAATTACAAATATTTGGAAATAGTAAATTTACATACCCTCTCTAAGTAACGCCATGGCTGATCTAGTGAAGTTCAGGACTGCGGTCATGCAGATGGGTAAGGAATTAAATATGACAGGTGATGCTCTTATTCAGTATGTCACAACAGAAGTTGACAAACACATGGATAGAGAGGAAAGGAAATTGCAAGTAGAAGCTGAAAGAGAAGCCAAAAGACTGGAAGCTGAGAGAGAAGACAAAAGACTGGACGCTGAGAGAGAAGCCAAAAGATTAGAAGTTGAAGAAAGGAAATTAGCAGCTGAAGTCAAGAAATTTGAGGCTGAAAATGAAGCAAAGAAAATTGACACTGAGGAAAGGAAATTACAAGCAGAGAGAGACCATCAATTGAGATTAAAAGAGCTTGAAATTCAGGCAACTACTGGCAATAATGGTGGTAGCTCACCTCACTCTGAGAGTAGCTCCAGCCAGAGCACCTCAAGTGGGGCCATGAATTTTCATCTGGACCCATTTGTTGAGAAAGAAGACGCCATTGAGTCGTACCTGGATAGATACGAAAGACTTTCCACTACCTATGGCTTAGTGAAAGAAAAGTGGAGTCTTAAACTATCTCAGGGATTGAGAGGTGTGGCCTACGATGTATATTTGAAGCTCTCAAGAGATGACCAGGAAGATTATGAAGTCCTGAAGCAGGCACTGCTTGTGAGATATGAAAAGAACTCAGAATCGTATAGAAAGAATTTCCGAACAGCTAAACTTCTTCCAGGAGAAAACTATCACCAATTCGCTGCTAGATTGGAAACCTATTTGGAAAAATGGAGTAGTTTAGGAAAGTGTCAGGATTTAAAAGAAATGATAATGATGGAGCAATTGAAAGAGTCCATGCCTCAAGAAATGAGGAAGTTTATCATGGAACAAGGAGCAGAGAGATTGGAA
Source organism: Oreohelix idahoensis (assembly GCA_024509875.1). Classification (NCBI taxonomy): domain Eukaryota; kingdom Metazoa; phylum Mollusca; class Gastropoda; order Stylommatophora; family Oreohelicidae; genus Oreohelix; species Oreohelix idahoensis. The sequence goes on along the minus strand of JAMPIV010011480.1, from coordinate 180,324 downwards.
GATATTGTAACTGTTGCTGAGAGATATCAAGCAGCTCAGGCAGAATTATTAGGAAATAAGAAAAAGCAGGGTGAAAACTTCAAATCATCACAAAACTATACCAAATATGAACAAAAGGAGCATACCACAAGAAACAAACAAAGATTTGACCAAAAGGACAAAAACCCTTTAAGATCGGATAAGACACCTTACCGGAAGGAAGGAAAGTGGTGTAAAACTTGTCTAATGAGTAACCACAATACTGCAGACTGCAGAAGGAACCACCCTTATCTCGCTGCGTGTCTTACAACAGGGAACAAGGGAAGGAAGGAACTGGCAGTTAGTCAGAATGACCTCCATCATCCCCCTGTCTGTGAGGAAGTGACATGTAATGGCACTAAAATTCAGTGCTTATATGATTCCGGATTGGAATTCGACTCCGTCGTGAGTGCAACCCTAGTGCACCCTGATCAACTTACCACAGAAACAGTGGACATACAAGGGGCAATGCAGGGAACCGGCACCATGACACTTCCCATAGCAAGGATCAACGTGAGAACTCGCTATGTGGAAGGAGTGATCCGAGCAGCAGTGAGTGATGATCCTATATACCCGCTGGAAATAGAATGTAAGTGTCTTTTTGGGTGACCCAATAAAACCTGTTGTCATGGCAGCAAACTATACCAGGTCGAGCACCAAAAAGAAGGAGGAAGATCCAATAAATATTCATCGTATAAAGATGAAACAGGCTCAAAAAGCGGACAGCACATTAAAGCATTGTTTTGGCAAATTGCCAAAGGCCCATAACCCTCCAGAGAAAGGAGACTACTATATGGAAAATGGTCTACTCTACAGACAAGCTAGAAAAGGACCTAAAAGGCATGGACAGCTGGTAGTGCCAAAATTCTACAGGGAGGAAATTATGGAGCAAGAGCATGCTACATCAGGCAGTGGTCACAGAGGAAAAGGGGCCACTGGTCAAAATATAGCATTGCGATATTACTGGCCAGGAATAATTGAAGACATAAGTTGGTATATGAAATCATGTTCAGAATGTAACCAGGTAACCTCATTCAGAAGCGTAGACCAGTTACAGGACCTAGGGAAGCATTGTTGCGGACGTAGGCCCACCAAGAAAACACACAAGAGAAAACAACAGGTAGATGCAGTGATAAAGAGAAAACAAAATCACAACAAATCTACTGTTACACCAGTAACCATGGCAACTCTCCGTATTGTACAGAGAGAGGACGAGAGACATCCCACTCCGACTAGATATTTGTCGGAACACCATGGCCTGCATCATTTGGAAAATTTGGTTAGTCAGCAACCAGTATTAAAAAAGCTGCAGAAACAAACCCGAACCATAGGAGGTAGGAACCAGGGCTGTACCAAACAATTGATGGAGACAGACCCCACTTCGGTATACTGCCGCTTACAATAGAAATAGGTGTGGGTCCGGCAACGTTGTTGTATTGCCGTCCCCATACACGGTCCACTGGAAGCATTGCTGCGGACATGGACTGACCAATAGCAAGCACAAGCACTCAAGGATGAGATTGACTATCTCTTAAAAGAGAAAATTATTTCAAAGTCTGAATCTCCCCACAGCTCAAGTGTGGTGCTATTAAGGAAGCCTAGTGGTGAACATAGGTTATGTATTGACTACAAGAAGCTTAATGCTATCACAGAATCTCAGGATGACCCATTACCTGACACCAACCAGCTGTTCTCTACACTGAGTAAAGCTAGGTATTTATCGAAGGTAGATCTAAGCAAGGGATACTACCAAATACAAGTGAAACCAGAAGTTAAGAAAATGTTGGCATTTAGTACATCAGACGGACAATACGAGTTTAATGTACTACCCTTTGGACTGAAAAATGCTCCAAGTATCTTTTCAAGAATGATGAGGAAATTGTTGGAACCTCTACAAAATCCCCATATCACTAACTTTATGGATGACATTCTTGTTGCTACAAACACATTTGAAGAGCATATAGTAGCGCTCTCCATGTTGTTTGACAAACTGAGAGAAACTGGATTGACTGCACGTCCAACCAAGTGCTATATCGGTTGTAAGGAGTTGGAATTCTTAGGTCACACTATTTCTACAGGTCATATGTCTCCTGACCCAAAGAATATAGAGAAGTTAAAGAAGGCACCCAGATCTCAAACGAAGAAAGATGTGAGATCATTTGTGTCATTATGTTGGTTCTATCAGAAATACATACCCCACTTTAACTCTCTGTGTGCACCATTAACCAACTTAACGAAGAAAGGACAGCCTGACAAAATCCAATGGAATGCTGATTGTGAAAAAGCTTACACAGAGCTAAAAGCAAAACTCACCAGCAAACCCATCCTTACGATACCCGATATCACACAGGAATTTGTATTAAGGACGGACGCTAGCAGTATAGGTATTGGTGCAACTCTCTTGCAGCAATCAAAAGTCCAGCCGGAGGAACTTTTACCCGTCGCCTACGCCAGTAGGAAGCTGAATGCAGCTGAGTTGAATTACTCGACCACAGAGAAAGAATGTTTGGCTCTAATTTGGTCCATCGACAAATTTTCACCTTACCTGTATGGGACACACTTCATTGTCCAAAGCGATCACCAGCCTTTAACATTCTTGGCAGCATCTAGAAAGTTAAATTCGAGATTGTTAAGGTGGAGTCTGCTTCTGGCGCCTTATTCCTTTACCGTGAATTACATTCCGGGAAGAGACAATGTAGGAGCTGATTATTTAAGTCGACACCCTATTACTCTAGAAGGACAGACGCAAAATGATTAACTACAGCAGGTGTTTACACGTCAGCTATGACAGGTCACAGCTAGGAAAGGATGGGGCTATGTCGTGAAACGAGTGTGTGTAAACCCACTTCTTAGTTAAATCCCTATGTCGAGATACAAATATCCCTCAGCCAATCAACGAGCACCGTTCACCAGTCTCTGAGACAGAATAAAATTAGCCATAAGCCCTGTTTTTCGGAACTCGGTTGGGGCCATCTTGTCTCCCAATATGGCAGAAAACAGAATATAAATTAGGCATAAGCCCTGTTTTTTGGAAGTCGGCCTAGGTCATGGATTGTACGGCGGATGGTACTAAACCGCATATAACCAATCAGCTTGCCACGCCGAGAACCAACCAAACCCATTCCTTAAGCAGTAAAAGTTACCTCATCTACCTATACATACGGGAGAGATTTATATAAAATCACGCTACACCAACACGAATCCAGCTAGACGACCGACTGAAGAAGAGAAGCTGACAGGCTGATTTATTGCTCACCTGCATTGACCGGGAACTCTTACTTCGCTCAAGTCGACTGGCTTGTTTAAATCTTAGAGGGTAAATATATTTACTATAAACTTGTAGGAAAATAGGCCTTCAGCAGATATATAATGTTGGTATTTGTTGTGTGTCATTTATACTACCTACACATGTATATATATATATATATATATATATATATATATATATATATATATATATATATATATATATATATATATATATATATATATATATATATATTTAATATAAATTGTTTCACTATGAATGTATCAGATAACTCCAACCTGAAATATAACCAAAACAGTCCTTCTTAGGACTCATATAACTTCAATCTATTGTCTCGTATAACTCCAATCTATTGTCTCCTATAACTCCAACCTGAAATATAACCAAACAGTCCTCGTCTCATATAACTCATATCATCAGAACACAACAATATTGTTAGGATATATGTTATCAGCCAGTATAGCACTTGTCAGAGAGGGCCTGGTATATTATAGGGGGAAGTAAATGGTTGTATCACACCTAGGTGTACATATTATTGGATGTATTCATGTATTAAATTTATATTATTGGATGTATTCATGTATTGAATTTATATTATTGGATGTATCTGTCAGAATAAAAAGGTTATATGTAGGTAATTCTACATAGCACCGAGCACACCAGGCTACTTGTGCTGTGCGTACACACTTTCTCCTACTGGTACTATGGATTTTAAAGCACACTCACACTAAACTCTTAGCTCGCTGTCTCAAAGGTATGACCACAGTACAGAGTAGCTGACATGAGAAATCCAATAACGCCTAGAACAGTAATATCCCTTTAATAAATGAGGTACACACATATGAGCCGCACACGGCTAACAGTACACATGAAATGCACTACACAATGTAATGAAAAGGCCAACTTACTTGCCTTAATCAATAGCTCAACATAATAGAAAAATATTCACCGACATAATCTAACCAGCGACTACACACTGACTATCGCTCACAGGCAACGTTCAATACAGAAACACGGCAATACATAATTGCAAAATTCTACCATAAATAATATCCAGGAAAGAACTACTAGCAATCAAATCACCAATCTAGTAATCTATCGATAATCCTGAACACCTGAAACAATCGGCAAGCAAGGAACAAAAGTGGAGTTCATGTAATCCCAGCACAATCTCCGACAAAGTGCACAAAACGTCCGCATAGGACGGCTGACATAACGTAGAATGATTTGCGCTAAAAGTTTCATATCGTCTTCCGTTTTTGGCCCAACTCGCCAAACGGGTTTTTAAAATAAGTATCAATGTTGTCACTCTTACAGCGTGACCAACTCAAGATTTCTGCGAATGTCTATCCTGTGACAGTATCCATGTATTAATTTATCAGAAAGAATGTTTTGCAAGTAGACACCTGTCTTGTCTCGCTATTGCTAACTCATACTGAGCTATGTTGTCATTCATCCTACATGCAGACACCTGAGACACGCTCATCTCATACACACTAGAAATAGGAGGGCTTGATGACAGAAATTAGCCCCTATTTTTACTTGTTACAGGTTTTATTCGTGTCATCAAACCTGAGGTCGTATGTCCAGTCAATCCAGCTGCCTGGAACTTCGCAGGAGCACAGTGATTGCACAGGAGCTACATCTTTAGTCCCCCTCAGTCTTGGGTGGGCTAATGAAACGATCATCAGCGGGTGTTGTGTGCAAGAAATTAAGGACAGAACTGTTTCAAGAGACGAGTACACATTAGTACCATTTCTGTCAGCAATTGTGAGCATTTAACTGTCAAGGACGAAAAACTGAGTAGCATAGCAAGAGACAAAAATAACAGCATAGCTGATAAATTTTATATATACTTAATTAACAGCACAGCTGATATAAATTTGTTTCCTATAATTGGAAAACTTGTTGTAATATATATATATATATATATATCTATATAAATATAAATATTTGTAAATCATATGTAAACTTACAAATCCATTGCATTCCATTTTTCAACATCCACCCTTCAGCACAAGAGTAGATAGTGTATATACTAAATAAATAATAAGGAAATTGTATTTGAACGACTTGTCAATTTTATCATTGTTAAGTAAAATCTGTTTCCTTGTTTTAATATCACAGTTAGTTACACAGCGGGCGTGGCAATTTATGACTGTCTCCTCTCTACTAATTTTTCTAGAACAGATCATTCACAGCCGTAACTAATTTGTGATACCAGTAGTTCTCTCAGACACTGGGACTTCACCATTTTCTGCAGAAATTCTATTTCTGTAATTGTCAGTACTATACTGATCCTAGAGCCAATAAAAACCTCACGCTACACGACCTTTATTCCTCAGCCGTGGGAATGACGTCGTAATGATAGTTTAAAAATTCATGAAACATTAATAAATCAGATTATTAATTATCTTATGTGCACATGCAGCTCTAGAATTTATTTCTTTGCATATTCAATAGTGGATACAAGAAGTATCACCAAAAGCCAAATAGGATAATGGCAGTTCTTCTTTCTTTGTTGGATCCATAGTCCAGGGCAGCAACAAACTTTCTCCACTTTGCTCGGTCGGCAACCATCCTTCACGCAGTGCCCCAGTTTGCATCTCGGCCTGCACTGTTCTCGGCAAAATTGTTTTTGGTCGGCCTCTTTCGCTTTCCTTTTGGGGTCCATAGCATAGCTGTTCTTGTGATGGCATCGAGGACGTCTTCTAAGGACGTGGCCAACCCAACTCCATCGTCTGCCAGCTACGAAGGTGTGCATGTGTTCTTGGTTGCTCAGAGTCAGTAGTTCTTGGTTGGTGATTGTATTCGACTAACAGATTCAGAGAATGGGTACCAAAAATGGTTAAGAAACCCTGCCCTAGAATGAATGCGGTAATGGGTATGCGTAAGAAGTATATCGGTGGGCTTTCAGCTGGAAAATACTTAATAAAATCAAATTTTCTTGCTTCGGATAACATCGTAAAAAAATAATAAATACTCGTACATAAAAAAGGGAGAACACTCTTCTTCAACTACCATGCCAGCTGGAGTAGGTTCATCATGCTTCTCCACAGTTTCCTGTACACAGCGCTGTTTATCAATTCTGTTGTTGACTTCTTTCCATGCCATGATGTTAATCTGCCCAGTATTTTCTTTCTTAGTCGTACTCTAAACTTGTTCCTTCAATCCTTCCTGTAGTCGCAATATTTCCCATCTTTCTTCTTCTCCAGCCCGAAGAAAGTAGATTGCAGTAAGTTGAGAGCTTTGTTGTTGTTATTAATTCAGCGGCGTTGGCTCTCGCCCGTCGGCCCAATGCCATGTAGTGGTATTTGCATATGTTCACGAGTTGTTCTTTTGCTTCATATAAAGTATTCCACTTATCTGGCCTCGAACGAATGAGCATTTTTCTCGCATCATCGAGTGTCGGGCACTCGAAGAGGTGGTGGTCAACTGTTCCATATGGGTAGGTACATAGCTGGCAGTCTAGAGTGTGTTGTGGTTGAATTCTGTTCAAGTGATTGTTGAGTGGTATATGTTGCATTTGGGATAAAATAAATTGATGCACTGATCCCTCCGTGTAAGATGGTTGATATTGTCATTAGGAACAGAACCGGCGTATGAGGCAGGAAGTGCTGATCCGGCAACACGCACTGTACACTGCATGCTACCGTCAGGTAGGGAACACTGGACAAGTGATTCCTACCTAGATAACAGGCACTTAACTCAGGCACGAAGCACTGTACAATAATTCTTGCCTGAAAAAAGAAAATAGGAATATCGCACTGCGTTGTAGCTGTCATGCCCTTTTCAGGACAGCTCGGCCACCTTTGGTCCAAACCTGGCATCCAGCTCTCACCTGTGGCTCCTCGTAGCTGTCAGCATGCGACAGCGGCCACCCCCCGGGCAACGGCTTTGACAGGCCGGCTAAACTAGGTGAGGGTAGCCGAATGGTTAATAACCTTCGGTGAGTTAGGGTCTGCCTACCCATGCATGCGAAGACTGCATTCGATAGACTACGCGGAAGAAACCACCTGTTGGTTCAACGGGCATGACGGCGATTACCAGCAACGCGCTGTGGAGCGTAAGGAGCACGGCGAGGCACGTAGAAAGCCTTGGTCATCCAATGCACCTGACTTCATCTCCAGTCGTCTTGACTTGTCTTGCCACTGGATTGAGATGGACCCAGGCGAGAGAGTGAGGTCGACGAATTGCGCAACTCTTCCTCAATTTAATCCAAATCACCGCGCAAGTCACTCTTTCATCCATTCATCCATTCATCAATCCACTCACAACAAGTCCTGTGGCGATGGGCGAGCGGCGAAGCGGCAGGCGTGGGTACGCTGGCAGTCGTAGTCGCAGACCTACACACAGGCGGCTCAGGCCATATGGTCGTCTTCCACTGATTGGAGCAGCAGTGGGATTCGGCAGCCCCCTGAGTGTCTGAGCAGCCCTCTTTAGGAAAGCACTGCTCACGTCCATGGCATGAGGAAGGGGCTAGAAAAGGTGCCCTAAACATTGCCTGCTCCACCATTACCTAACCAGCTTACCGCGGTTGGTGGGTACCCTACTTCGGCGGGCGACATATAAGAAAAAGGACAGATTTTTCCCCCTCATTCTAGGCGCATGGAATGCGCACTCTCCTTGACAAAGACTTTAAAGCAAACAGACCTGAGAGACGAACTGCCCTGATTGGGAGAGAACTGGCCAGGTACAACATTGACATAGCAGCACTGAGTGAAACTCGACTTGCAGGTGAGGGCCAACTTTGCGAAAAGGGTGCAGGTTATACATTCTTTTGGAGCGGAAGAGGAACTGAAGAAAGACGAGAAGCAGGGGTTGGATTTGCAATCAAAACAGCAATTGTCAGCAAGTTAGCGGGGACCCCAAAGGGAATAAATGACCGACTGATGACGGTCAAGATCCCCCTGTTCTATGGAAGAAAACATGCCACCATCATTAGCGCGTATGCACCAACTATGACAAACCAGGATGACGTCAAGGATAAGTTTTACGAAGAACTACATGCAGTCATTGCATCAGTTCCTAAAGCAGATAAGCTCATCATTCTTGGTGACTTTAATGCAAGAGTAGGCTCAGATAACATCTCCTGGAATGGCACTATTGGAAGGTACGGCGTGGGTCGCTGTAACAGCAATGGACTTCTTCTCCTCCAGACTTGCGCAGAACATGACCTCCTTGTCACCAACACCATTTTTCGACTTCCTACCCGCAACAGGACCTCCTGGATGCATCCTCGCTCAAAGCATTGGTACTTAATTGACTATGTAATTGTTAGGAAGAAGGACAGGCAAGATGTCCGGGTAACCAAGTCCATGTGTGGTGCCGAATATTGGACTGATCATCGCCTCATTGTATCTAAACTTAAAATTCGTATCCAACCTGCCAGGCGCCCTCAGGGGAAGAAAACTCAAAAGAGGCTGGATGTCACCAAACTAAAGAAGACAAAAATCAAACAGTCATTTACTGACACCTTAGAAGACCGTCTCAAATCTATCTCGCTAGACGGCCAAAGTGTGGAAACAAATTGGGCAACCCTAAGTGATCAGATCTACAACACTGCTACAGAGGTCCTGGGTCCTTCCATCAAGAAACAAAATGACTGGTTTGATGAGAACTCAGATGATATAAAGCAGATGTTGGCTGAGAAACACCATCTCCATAAAGCATATTTAAATGATCCAAAATCTACATCCAAGAAAGACGCTTTCAACAACATGCGCAGAATCGTCCAACATAAACTACGCCAGATGCGGGATTCATGGCTGAGTAATAAAGCAGATGAGCTCCAAGGCTTTGCTGACAGCCATGACTTGAAAATGTTTTTCCCTTGCACTCAAAGCGGTCTATGGTCCAACATCATCAGGATCATTTCCCCTCCTTAATGCAGATGGAAAAACACTAATTACAGACAAGGAAAAAATGCTCCAACGCTGGGCTGAACATTTTAATAATATTCTGAACCAGCCATCATCTATTAACGACGAAGCCATCATCCGCCTGCCCCAAATTCCTATAAATGAAGCATTAGATGATGTACCAACTCTGGAGGAAACTAAGAAAGCGATTCGTCAACTGTCTAGTGGAAAGGCCCCCGGCTCCGATTCAATTCCTGTTGAGGTTTATAAAGATGGCGGTGCAGTTCTGATAGAGAAACTTCACATGATCTTCCAGCAAATGTGGCAGAGTGAAACCATCCCACACGATCTCAAAGATGCGTCAATTATACATCTGTATAAACGTAAAGGTAATCGCCAGGACTGTAACAATCATCGAGGCATCTCTCTTTTATCAATCGCTGGAAAGATATTCGCCAGAATCCTTTTGAATCGCCTTACGGTTCATCTTGACAAAGGTCTTTTACCTGAAAGTCAGTGTGGATTCCGGAAAGAACGTGGAACCTGTAGTGAAATTGACAGAGATACAACGGTAAAATATCTCCAAAGATAACATTTAAGGATAAAAACATAATGCGTAGGCTGCGAATAGTACATGATCGCCTAGACCGCGGGTCATCATCCTCCATAATAATTGACTTGCTAGACAGGAGGGGAACGGCGGATCAAAAAGGAAAAAAATATGACTGGAAAGATTGCGTGAGACTAGAAAGGCTAAGGAGACGCAATTGGGGGGGAAACGGAGAAAAGTCACGTTTCCCAAGTTGACATAAAAAGTAAGCAACTCGACAGAAGGGACCATAGATATGTTACGCCACAGTCATTTATTGGACGCTTTTGCGCGATACCAAGCCCTTGATTTGAATTCAGCGGCTAAACGCAGATGTTCGAAATATTACAAAATTTAAAAAGTACTTTTTTCTTAATATTAATGTTAGGAATATAAAAATTAGCTGGCCGGATGGCCTATTCTGAGCAGTGAACTAATATGTTCTTAATTTTACAGACGGATAGATAATATTGAAGATAATGACAAAAGACAGTGTTGTTCACATCATCGACAGACTGTATTGAATCTAAAAGTGTCGCTAATTGCACAAAAAAACACGACCTCGAAACGCAGGTGTTCAAATTTACGTAGTATGGAAGAGAGGGTCTAAATATAACTTTTAACGACAAAATTTTGGAGGGGAGAGAAAGGTTGGTTCAAAAATCAAGTACATTTTGTAGAAACACAAGTAGAGACGGACAGACTAACAGATAACCATCCATACTTGACTGAAGCATGACTGAAATGACTTTATGGTAGGAAATTTGAATTTAAAATAAACCTAGGCAGTGATTGGCCACAGACAATCATATCATTAGCGCTCAGACGCGAAAGTGGGGCCATTCTTCAATAGTTGTTCAGTGATAGACACAGATTTTAAAGTGTGGTGATTTCCATATGAAAGAAAGTGTAAGAAGTTTAGGGACGCCATACTATAGCCAGCAGCTCAGCTGAGTTTTGCTAGCAATTCTGTGTTATTTATTCATAATCTGGTAAGATTGAAATTATTTCCTTATATATTTTGAATATTGTTTCATGTTCGAGTGATTTGATACTGCCATATCGAAATCTAGCCTTACAAACAAGTAGGGATTTGCTCTAGACCCCCCGCCCTAGTCAGGGTCTAGGGACCAACAATGTACATAAACTCCAGCAAGGGTTAGGCAAGACAGATCAAGTGTTGAGAATAATGAAACATATTACCTATCCTCTTTTAGGGCAGAAAACTAATAAATATTTTTCAGAATCTATAGTCTGGGAGGATCTATCTGATGTAAAACCACCATGGTAAATGTGCTGTTTGGTCAGAGAGATCTGACCTGTCTGTATGATGTGGTTGTTGTGTCAGTGTTGTGTCCAGACGTGGGTAGAGAATAGATTTTGACACATGGCCCATACTTTGATTGCAGAGCTGTGAGTTTCTGTTGTCAACAAAGCAGTGTCTATTCAGTTGGTGACTTTACTCGAGTGTATCTGTGCAGTACTTGTGACAGAGACCACCATTATTGCCCGCCAGCACGGAGAGGTGGGACCACCAGATTTCAGCACCAGAGCTACAACTACAAGATGAGTGAGCCTCTGGTCTGCTGGACTTTCACCAACGCCCTTTAGTTACTAATACCCCCATAAAATTCCCACCATTTTCTGGACACTGTGTAGTCAATATAGACAGGTGTGATGAGGCCACCCCAACAGCACAAACATTAACTATCCTCCCAAGTAGATGACTACTAGAACATTTTAATAAAACTAACTAGTATAGTACATATATATGTACACTATTGCATTTATGATATAATATTCCATGCATTTCTTTCATAATCTCTAAATCCTTTTAAGTTCTGGTCAACCTAAAAAATTGATCCAGAACAAAATAAATGTAATATAATTTTATCAAAAAATTTTACACACGTGAGTTAGTTCAGTGTATTTTAACATTTATTAATATTATTAGTCTTGTTAAATATCTGTGGGTATATCTATAACCTATTACACCACACTACATATCATAACCCTAGACACTTTACGTAGCCACATTCATTAAAAAAAATTAAGTGTGAGGTCGTAGTGGTAGCAAGAAAGGCCTTCTGACAATTCTCAACTACATTTTATCTCAGGAGCCTTCACAGCTGGCCTCATACAATTACATTTAGTAATATCACCATCATACAATACCATCAAACACCACTACATAAATTGGGGTCTTGTCCAGGGATAATTAGCCCAACAGTAATATTAGGATCTCCTGGTGGGAGAAATAAAAGTAGGGAAATAAATTGTAAAATTCCCTTTAAAATTAAAAGTGTCCCTGCAGATAAAAGTTGGTGAATCTTCACAGCCAGTAATAATTAATTAGTTAATTAGTTAGTTAGAATTGGTTAGATTATAGTCATAAGAAGTACTTAGTGTATTTACTGGTTAGAGATTTAGCTTGTATATTATTATATTGTCTAAAAAGTATGGCGGAGCTGGCAAAATTTAGATCAGCTGCTGTGCTCACCGCGAAGGAGATGGGAATGGATGGTCAAATTTTAATTCAATACGTAACGGCTGAATGTGATAAATATATTGAAAGGGAAGATAGAAAGGTAGCTGAAGAGAAGAGGTTACAAATTGAGGCTGATAGAGAAATTAAGAGGCTGCAGATTGAGGCAGAAGAAAAACGACAGCAAAGGGAGGCAGAAGAAAAACGACAGCAAAGGGAGGCAGAATACAAAGGCCGAAAGGGAGGCAGAAGATAAAAAGGCCGAAAGGGAGGCAGAAGATAGAAGGTTGCAAAGGGAGCACGAATTACGACTAAGGGAGCTGGAATTACAAGGCCGGCTCCTGAAAATGGTGCCAGCCCTTTTGCCTCAGATGCTACGCCCAGTCTGGGAGCCTCAAACTCAGCTATGGGGTTTCATTTAGACCATTTTGTTGAAAAAGACGATGACATAGAGGGGTACCTAGGACGTTTTGAGTTATTAGCTACTACATATGGGTTAGAGAGAGAGAGGTGGAGCTTAAAGCTATCACAGGGATTGAGAGGTACTTCTTATGAAGTATTTGCCAAAATGAACAGGGAAGACCAAGACAATTATGACATGTTAAAGCAGGCTTTGTTATTAAGGTACGAGAAGAATGGTGAATTTTATCGTAAGAAATTTAGAAATGCCAAACTGTTGTCTGGGGAGACATACCACCAATTCTCTGCTAGACTAGAAACCTATTTGGAGAAATGGACGGCTCTGGGGAAGACCCAAGATCTTAAAGAAATGATCATGATTGAGCAATTGAGAGAGTCCATGGCTCCAGACATGAGAAAATTTCTCATGGAACAAGGTGCAGAGAAGTTGGGGGAAATTTTAAATGTTGCTGAGAGGTATCAGGCAGCTCAGGCAGAGGTAAGTGGTGCTAAAAAGAAGCACATAGACAATTTTAAAGCTCCACAGCAATTTAATAAATTTGATAATAGAGAGCAGGGAAATAAAGGTAGGACAAACTTTGAGCGGCCAAGAAATGACTATCGCGACAGAAACTCACAGTTCAATGACCAAAAGTTCAATGAAAGAAAACCGTTGAACCAAGGAAAAAGATGGTGTAAATGGTGCAAGAAGGATAACCATAACACCGAATTTTGTAGAAGGAAACCTTCAAACATTGCTGCAATGAAGTCGGGGACGCAAAGATTAAAGGTTAATCCTAAGGGACAACAGGAACCTTATCACCCCCCAGTTTGTGAGGATGTTATTTGTAATGGGGTCACCATAAGGTGCCTTTATGATACAGGTTTGGATTATGATTCAGTTGTGAAGACTAGCCTAGTGGACCCAAGTCAGTATACCACAGAAACAGTGGAAATACAAGGGGCGACTAAGGACATACCACTCATGACACTTCCCATCGCAAGGATAACGGTGAAAACTCGCTATGTGGAAGGAGAAATCAGAGCAGCAGTGATAGATGAACCAATCTACCCTCTGATATTGGGGTGTAGATACGTCTTCTTGGGGAATCCCGAGAAACCTGTGATCATGGCGACAGTGCAGACCAGGTCACAGAAGAAGGAGGAAGAAGGTGAACCTATAAATGCTCATCCAGAGGAGATGAGGAAGGCGCAGGCTGAGGATAGGACACTCAAGCCCTGTTTTAAAAAATTGCCCAAATGCCACACACCTCCGAGCAAGGGGGAATATTTCATGAAGAACAAACTATTATACAGGAAGACAGGAACTAGATCCACTGGTCACGGACAGTTAGTTCTTCCCAAGATATATAGGGCAAACTTAATAAGGAGCTTACATGTTGGAAAAGATGGTGACCATGAGAAAGTCGGTACCATCTGCCAAAAGATTGCTCGAAAATACTATTGGCCCGACGTAAATGTCGATGTTGAAAACTTTGTAGAAGCATGTGGCGTATTTCATGAGGGAACACCCACAAAGGGAAAATATGTGCAGGACCTAGAAACGCCACGGGGCAACTTTAGGCCTGAAAGGAAAACTAATTATACTCGGGTAGACAAAGTGGAATGGGAGCCCCCTTTTCACACCCAGTCTTCACTTGAATGGATTAACATGGCCACTATGCGAAGAGTACAAAGAAGAAATTTTACCCAGGATAGGATGACAATCCCTCGGTCAGACTTATATAAACTGGAAGAACAGACAAGAGAGCGAAGATCTCTCATAAGCAATCTAAAGTGGGGAGACAAACCCCAGAAAAAAATTGGTAGTGGTCGATTTGTGAGTGATGATTCTAGGAAGAAAAGTCCTCATTATAAAGCTTCTAAGGGACGGGACCCGATGGGTTCCATGAAAAATAAGTATGATAAATTAAAGATCCAGATGTAGCTTTATTAAGGACCTGGACAGATGAGAAGGCGGAAGAGACTGTTACCTCATCGTATCAATATGTGAACGAACTGACCACTCGTTTGAAAGCTGGATGGAAACTGGCAAATGATAATTTGAAACAAGCCAGGAAGAAACATGCAGCATATTTTAATAGGAAGGCAAAGGACAGGGAACTGGCAGTCGGAGAGAAGGTGCTGCTTCTACTACCCGGAAGCCAGAATAAATTACAAATTGGTTGGCAAGGTCCATATACGGTTCTAGAGAAGGTGTCTAGAACAAACTATAAAATTGACAAAAAGGGGAAGGAAAAAGTTTATCATGTAAACCTGTTAAAGAAGTATCTGGACAGACCACTCCAGGAAAGCACCCCCTTATTGACCTTGGCTATTGCAACCCAGATGCAAAAAGAACCACTCACCTCACATGAATACCCATTACATCCTTGTGAAACCGCAGCACAGGTAAAAGTCAGTAAGCACCTGACTAAAAACCAGAGGGAGAGAGTTCAACAGGTTCTGGAGGAACATACAGATGTATTAACAGATAAACCAGGCCATACAAATTTGCTACAGTATGACATGAAACTGGTAGACTCAAACCCAATCTGTATGAGAGCCTATTCTATTCCGTTCGCGAAGGAGAAGGCATTGAAGGAAGAAATAGAGTATTTGTTGAAGGAGGGGATTATTTCGCACAGTGAATCATCTTTTAGTTCTAGTGTCGTTTTGTTGAGAAAACCGTCTGGGGAACACAGACTGTGCATAGATTACAGGAAACTGAATGCTGTCACAGAAGGACAAGTGGATCCATTACCAGACACAAAACAGTTATTTGCCAGACTGAACAAGGCAAAATACTTTTCAAAGGTGGATCTTAGTAAAGGCTATTACCAGATCCCAGTGAAGCCTGAAGTGAGACCTTATTTGGCTTTTAGCACTTCGGATGGACATTATGAATTCAATATGCTACCATTCGGACTGAAAAATGCTCCGAGTGTGTTTTCAAGGATGATGCGAAAATTGTTGGATCCCCTGAATAACCCATGTATCACGAATTTCATGGATGATATTCTCGTCGCCACAGAGACATTTGAAGAACACATTGAAGCTCTGGAGATGTTGTTTGATAGACTTCGGGAGGCGAACTTAACTGCTAGGCCAACAAAATGTTGTATTGGATGCAAAGAGTTGGAATTCTTGGGACACACTGTATATCAGGGTAATATGACCCCTGATCCTAAGAACTTGGAAAAACTGCAGAGAGCACCTAGGCCGCAAACAAAAAAGGACGTGCGATCATTTGTGTCGTTATGCGGATTTTATCAGAAATACATCAAAAATTTTAACGCTATTTGTGCTCCTCTGACTGATCTGACTCGCAAGGGACTTCCAGATAAAATTATTTGGACTGCACAATGTGAACTAGCGTTCCAAGAGTTAAAGGAAAAACTCACTAGCAAGCCTATTCTCAAACTGCCTGATTTGACACAGGACTTTGTCTTAAGAACCGATGCAAGTAATGTAGGACTAGGAGGGGCTTTGTTGCAAAGATCATCTTCACCTGATGGGGAACTGAAACCAGTCGCTTATGCAAGCCGCAAATTGAATGTCGGTGCAGATTTCCTCAGTCGGCACCCCTGTGATCAAAATTAGAGTAGTGGCAGACGTGAGGAGTAATTTTACCTATGTGTATCGCTGGTTTTGGAACTTGCCATAGGCATGTTTTCAAGTGGGGAGATGTGTAGTGAAATTGACAGAGATACAACGGTAAAATACCTCCAAAGATAACATTTAAGGATAAAAACATAATGCGTAGGCTGCGAATAGTACATGATCGCCTAGACCGCGGGTCATCATCCTCCATAATAATTGACTTGCTAGACAGGAGGGGAACGGCGGATCAAAAAGGAAAAAAATATGACTGGAAAGATTGCGTGAGACTAGAAAGGCTAAGGAGACGCAATTGGGGGGGAAACGGAGAAAAGTCACGTTTCCCAAGTTGACATAAAAAGTAAGCAACTCGACAGAAGGGACCATAGATATGTTACGCCACAGTCATTTATTGGACGCTTTTGCGCGATACCAAGCCCTTGATTTGAATTCAGCGGCTAAACGCAGATGTTTGGAATATTACAAAAATTAAAAAGTACTTTTTTCTTAATATTAATGTTAGGAATATAAAAATTAGCTGGCCGGATGGCCTATTCTGAGCAGTGAACTAATATGTTCTTAATTTTACAGACGGATAGATAATATTGAAGATAATGACAAAAGACAGTGTTGTTCACATCATCGACAGACTGTATTGAATCTAAAAGTGTCGCTAATTGCACAAAAAAACACGACCTCGAGACGCAGGTGTTCAAATTTACTTAGTATGGAGGAGAGGGTTTTTGGGTGGTAGCTGTGTCTAAATATAACTTTTAACGACAAAATTTTGGAGGGGAGAGAAAGGTTGGTTCAAAAATCAAGTACATTTTGTAGAAACACAAGTAGAGACGGACAGACTAACAGATAACCATCCATACTTGACTGAAGCATGACTGAAATGACTTTATGGTAGGAAATTTGAATTTAAAATAAACCTAGGCAGTGATTGGCCACAGACAATCATATCATTAGCGCTCAGACGCGAAAGTGGGGCCATTCTTCAATAGTTGTTCAGTGATAGACACAGATTTTAAAGTGTGGTGATTTCCATATGAAAGAAAGTGTAAGAAGTTTAGGGACGCCATACTATAGCCAGCAGCTCAGCTGAGTTTTGCTAGCAATTCTGTGTTATTTATTCATAATCTGGTAAGATTGAAATTATTTCCTTATATATTTTGAATATTGTTTCATGTTCGAGTGATTTGATACTGCCATATCGAAATCTAGCCTTACAAACAAGTAGGGATTTGCTCTAGACCCCCCGCCCTAGTCAGGGTCTAGGGACCAACAATGTACATAAACTCCAGCAAGGGTTAGGCAAGACAGATCAAGTGTTGAGAATAATGAAACATATTACCTATCCTCTTTTAGGGCAGACAACTAATAAATATTTTTCAGAATCTATAGTCTGGGAGGATCTATCTGATGTAAAACCACCATGGTAAATGTGCTGTTTGGTCAGAGAGATCTGACCTGTCTGTATGATGTGGTTGTTGTGTCAGTGTTGTGTCCAGACGTGGGTAGAGAATAGATTTTGACACATGGCCCATACTTTGATTGCAGAGCTGCGAGTTTCTGTTGTCAACAAAGCAGTGACTATTCAGTTGGTGACTTTACTCGAGTGTATCTGTGCAGTACTTGTGACAGAGACCACCATTATTGCCCGCCAGCACGGAGAGGTGGGACCATCAGTTTTCAGCACCAGAGCTACAACGACAAGATGAGTGAGCCTCTGGTCTGCTGGACTTTCACCAAAGCCCTTTAGTTACTAATACCCCCATAAAATTCCCACCATTTTCTGGACACTGTGTAGTCAATATAGACAGGTGTGATGAGGCCACCCCAACAGCACAAACAGTAACTATCCTCCCAAGTAGATGACTACTAGAACATTTTAATAAAACTAACTAGTATAGTACATATATATGTACACTATTGCATTTATGATATAATATTCCATGCATTTCTTTCATAATCTCTAAATCTTTTTAAGTTCTGGTCAACCTAAAAAATTGATCCAGAACAAAATAAATGTAATATAATTTTATCAAAAATTTTACACACGTGAGTTAGTTCAGTGTATTTTAACATTTATTAATATTATTAGTCTTGTTAAATATCTGTGGGTATATCTATAACCTATTACACCACACTACATATCATAACCCTAGACACTTTACGTAGCCACATTCATAAAAAAAAATTAAGTGTGAGGTCGTAGTGGTAGCAAGAAAGGCCTTCTGACAATTCTCAACTACATTTTATCTCAGGAGCCTTCACAGCTGGCCTCATACAATTACATTTAGTAATATCATCATCATACAATACCATCAAACACCACTACAGAACCACAGATATGGTGTTCGCTGCAAGACAGCTACAAGAAAAGTGCCAAGAACAGCACTGTGACCTGTACACAGCTTTCATCGACTTGTCAAAGGCGTTCGACACGGTCAGTAGAGAGGGTCTATGGAAGATCATGGCAAAATATGGCTGCCCCAAGAAATTTATTACAATAGTGCAGCAACTGCATGATGGAATGCAGGCTAGAGTTCAGGAAAACGGTGAGCTATCAGAGCCTTTCCCCGTCTCAAATGGAGTTAAACAAGGGTGCGTACTTGCACCGACTCTGTTCAGTATCATGTTTTCTGCTATGCTGACTGATGCTTTTAGAGACGGGGACACAGGAATCGACATTAGTTATCGTATTGATGGAAAATTGTTTAACCTTAGGAGGCTTCAAGCAAAAACCAAGGTCAAATCACACACCATCAGAGATCTTCTGTTTGCTGATGATTGTGCCCTCAATGCTGGCTCAGAGGCTGATCTGCAGCATAGTGTGGATAGATTCTCCGAAGCCTGCGCCAACTTTGGGCTTACCATCAACACGAAGAAAACAGAAATCGTGTACCAACCAGCTCCTGGCACAGTTTATACTGAGCCAATCATCAAGGTTAATGGTGAGAAACTGAATGTTGTGAACAGATTCACATACCTTGGTAGCACACTATCCCAGAACATTGTCATTGATGATGAGGTGAACACCAGGATCTCCAAAGCCAGCAGCACATTTGGCAGACTATACACCAACGTTTGGCATCGAAGTGGCATTAGTCTACAGACAAAGCTGAAGGTGTACAGAGCTGCGGTGCTTCCAGTGCTGCTGTATGCAAGTGAAACATGGACTGTATACAGGCGCCATGTAAAGAAGCTAAACCACTTCCATACAGTCTGTCTCAGGAAGAAAATGAACATCAAATGGCAAGACAAGATCCCGGATACCGCCGTTCTTGACAGAGCTGGTATCCCTAGCATCGATACTATTCTGATGCAGTCACAGATTCGCTGGGCAGGTCATGTAGTCCGCATGCCAGACCATCGACTGCCAAAGATACTCTTTTATGGTGAGATACAGAAGGGTAAACGCTCCCATGGTGGCCAAAAGAAGCGCTTCAAAGACACGTTAAAGACGTCATTGAAAACCTTTGACATAAACCCAGACACATGGGAAGCTGCTGCGCAAGACCGAACTGCCTGGCGCCCATCTCTTCGTAAAGGTGCAGCGGCATGCGAATCATCCAGAAGAGCAGCAGCGGAACAGCGGAGACAAGCTAGAAAGGACCGTGTAATAAAACCTTCACATGAAGCAAACATTCCCTGCCCACACTGTCCGAGATCTTTCCAGGCCCGCATCGGGCTCATCAGTCACCTTCGTACCCATAGACTAACCTAACATATTCCTAAATAATTGGATGAACAGAGTGATCTTTATCACCCGTGATGGACGAACAACAACAGCTAGTATAATCTATAAGGCAGATGCTTCCACCGTTCCTTCCTTTATATGGCAAAATACTGGAGAGATAAAGAGTAAAGATATTTTAATGTTTGCTTTATATGGTATTAATTTATAGTGTGTAAACAAATTTTATGAAATTTTTCTAATTTCGTCTAAAAATATGTGGTAGGAAATTATTATTTCAATGTTCATTCCAAACAGGTATCGGTATAAGTGAGCAGTGAATAATAAATATAAGGTAAAGGTGGCCTCATAGCAGAAACTACCGTAGTGGATTGAAGTGTTAGAGACTTTACTATACTAGGTCCATCCTCGAGAGGTGAGGGACCAGTTCCTTTCCTCGCTGCCTTTTCCTTCCCTAACTCACGAGTAAAGTCAGGTATCCATTTACATCTGGTTAAACTGGAGCGGTGCGATACTGTGAATCAAACCTGGCACCTTTGCCGCGAGAAACCAGCGTTCTAACTACTCTGCCCATCGGATGCTCAATAAATGTATAAATAAATAATATTGCATATAATTGTACCTCTGATAAAGGAAAAAACATATGAAAGACTTGGTTGTTATATCACAATGTGCATACAAACAGACTGTCTCCGTTAAGGATAAGACATGAAATAAGCTTCATGTAATTATTAAAAGGTATCATAATGAGACGAAATGTCAAGAGTGGCTAAGTTAAATAATGCTATACGTGTTCAAAAACCACAATTTTAGGGAGAACATTTGAGACATTACTACCGTTACTGGTTTTACATTAAATAATTTATTTATAATGATAATATACAGTGTTATATATGAAAATGTGAAGAAATGAAAGCGCTATGACATGTACTTAATTGAATTTGTTAGGAATTTTAAACATCCATGCATTATATATACAGTACTGAGTGCAGAAACATTTAAAAATTAAAAAAAAAAAAAAACAAGTTATACTTATCAATATGTATAATTCCTTATGGAAAATTGTTTTAGCAGTTTAACCACTTTCATTTTAAAATAAGTTTAATTTTACATAATGTAGGAAAGTTTCAGTTGCATTTGATCACGAATAGAGTTCTTTTCACAATTTGAAATGTGTTGGCAATTACTTTAAATTTTAGATTAAACTTTCTTTTAGAGTTCAATAATACATAACAATATTCTCAAGTCATTCAATGCTAGTTTCTTTCTCATTAAATTACAAAGCCGCGGTTAAACGTAACAGCCCTCTGTGGGATTTTGCCATACGTGAGTGGTACCACCTATTGCTCCTACTCTGCATGTCAATTAGGTTATACGTGATAACAGAAACGATTGTGACTTCTGTGCTAGGAGTTGTTTCATCATCACAGCCCATTACCGTGAACGCCTCACGTTAACGGTCAGCAGGCAAGTTGAGATAAGATTCGCCCCACTCAGTGGCACTAGGAGGAGGGACACACCCGTTTAATTATTCGGGCATTGAAGAAACATGACATTTTTACTGGCACTACAAATTTTCTGAAATAGTGAATAGTGGATTGTTCTGAGAATATATACAACAGACATCGATACCCAGGTGATGGACTGCCTATTAGGAAATAAGTCTGTTACTCCAACAATGCGTATGGGAGAAAGGGACTACTTTTTTCATTTGTGGACCAACCCTCCACGCGCGTGATGAATGGGGGAGGGAACATAACGACTTGTTAAATCATCGGAGTGTAAAGGATCCAGTACTCAACAAGACTTTGATGCATGGAGGCATATCTCTAGTCGTCCTTATATGACCACCAGCTGTGCACAATGCTACAATATATGTATGTGGAAGTGAACCAATGTCTGTGAGGTCAATTACATCCTCATTAACTCTTGAAATCATCCACACACTTCCATGGATTCCTCCTGTGGTGAAACTTGTTGAGAACCCAGCATTGCACTATAAGCTTGGAGAGGTCATTTGAGCCCCATGCGTAATTCTTTGCCTTTGACTTGGTTGACTGCATGGAGAAGGATCTTACTATTGACTCAGTGATAGGCATGGAAAACTGAGTATTGACTCTGTGCAGGACGTGTGAATTCCTTGGGAAAGTCCAGAACCAGAGTACAGTATTTTAGCTCTGCATAGTTGGAGAGCTCCCTTGGATGGCGGGGAATGCACAGTATGCCACGCGCTTCTTACTCCTCGCTTGGGACCAGATGTGACGATCCTTTAAATGCAAGCCAAGCTGGAGAAACTGGAGCTCATGACTTCAACTCAACACGTTTCGGAAAGGCAGAAAAGCCACAGGAAAAGACTAGATCCACAGTGTAAATAATACCGAGTCTTCAACTTGATATTGGCTGCAAAAGAACGAAAAGCTCAGCAGCCCTAGTTAAACAACAACAATAACCAAGATTTGAGTCTGGCAGTACAGCCACGATCTGCGCTATGTATCAACTGGATGGGCGACAGTTAATTAGAGTTCTAAGTCATTGTACTTAATGACCTATAGCCACCCTGAACAAGATCTATAGTGACTTTGCTGAATGCTGAAGGGTATGCGATCCAAAATTATCTTTCAATACCATTTTCGCATTATCTTAAAGAAAGTAACATCACAGAGGATAAAACCTAGGGTACAAATGTTGAACTATATGCACTTGCCACTGCACTAGAAACATCCATTGCTGTGCATTAAAAGGCCCCAGGCACATCTGATTATTTCCACTGTCCAGTTAAGAAGATGTTGAAAATTTGGAGGCTTTAACACTGCGATTCCTAGATATTTGGTTTTACTGGCACATATAACCGTCATTAGTGTCTAATGAGAAATATATATATTTTGAAATGTTCACAGAGCAATTATTTAATTTGTTTTAGAAATTAATATTGTTTTGTATTGTATTGTATATTACCATTAAATAAACTGAACTAATACGTCATGAAAAATTAGACATAAAGATCGCTGAAAATCAGATGTGAAAATTGTCAACTTTAAACGAAATATGATTCTGTTAAAAGCTTTCATAAAGATGTGTGTGTTATTTTTTTTTATGTGCTCTTGTAGTGTAATTCAAAACAGTTACTTATCTACATCAACTTGAACTCAATTACAATTGAACTTATCACGGACGAAAAATATGCTACTGTCGTTGCCTGCACAGCGATAAGTATTTTCTGGCCAAAGAGAAAGTTTATTTCACAATACGAGCAGATGACGGTATAAATTATTTGATTTTTTATATTAATGTAATGCTCTTTTGGTAATAGTAGTTAGTAAACAAGTAATATATATGTTTTTAACAGATTGAACTGTCACATAATGATTTGGTCGATCTCTTTTCCTCTCCGGCATTATTTAGTTATATTTTTGTGTGTACTAAATCATTCGCAATTTCCGTGGTCGGCCCATTTTTTTTTCTCTGCTATAAAGCAGATAGTAGCTATTTTCTTATCAATTTTACACTCACTTCAGTGATAATTGATCATGTTTGCTTTGCGCTTCTCGGCTTTGCTAAGATTAAGACACAGGTAAAACCAAGAAGGGCTCGGTCAATACTCGTATAGTGAACGCGTGTCATGTTTACCTAGGAGTGCCCCGAGATAAATTATCGATGACATAATAATTTCCTGTACACCTTGTTACAAAGACATTACTTTAGATGACAGTAATATCTTATTTGTAAACATTGTCGAGAGAGTGATCGAATGTTTTCATTCCATATTTGGAAGTCATGACCTTTGTATTAATGCACAGAAATTTCATAGTGGAAATATTTTGAATTACCCCATCCTAAACACGCAAGTTTGAAATTATTGGCCGGCACTCGAGATGTAAACATAACTACATTTCAGATTGGGGCCTGGTCTAATAGTAATTAACACGTGCCAGAACGAGAGGGACATTATAACCTGACACTTTAGTCGGTTGAAAGCACTGTGAAAACTCACTCACGCCAAGACGACAACCAGACCTTGCCAGAGTTAACTCTTAAAGGCCGGAACGACGCTGGTAGCGTACATTCACAAAACCCCTAGAAGCCGAAACGACGTTGGGAACGTCACTTTTGTGTTCTGTGAAATTTGTTCCGTATTTTCATTATGACTCATAACTGAATACTATATGTAGAATATCACTAAAAATCCTTCATATTCTAATTCTACATTCATTTATCTTTACTGTGATGTATAATATGTGTGTCTTTGTTGTGTAATAACTCAGAAACTTTAGAATTTATAAAGGTACTGCTTTAAGGTACACAAATAATTCTGGCAAAACTGATGAAAAAATTCCGGCCTGCAAGAGTTAAGAATAGTACCAGACCGGACCTGTTGGAGCATATTGAGAACTTAGAGCCCATGAAAACGCTACAATTTTAACAAGGAAACCCGGAATCTGAGGGAACTGAAACACAAGTTAAAGTGGGAACTTATTGCTAAGGTAACAACACCCCAGACCAAGTATAAGAGGCATCTACAAGTGCCTTTATTTCTCTAAGCCAGCAGTCTGTGAGCCTAAAGATTGGCGTAAGTTGTACATTTTGAATTCTATGTGAAGTCTGTAGTTTGTAGATGTACCTTTGACCCCTCTCTCACTCTTTCATCCACTTCGGCAGTATCACTTCATTTCTCGCACTCATCGTCCTATTATTTGGCAAATTTATTCCCTACATTCTTTTGCTGTGACCACTCCCAGACGCATTTACGTTTCGCCAGATGACTCGTGATAATACCAGGTTAATTGAACACTTGTTAGCGGTAATACGTTTATCTCTTTCAGTCAGTCTAGCCAACCTTGACATAGACGATCTTCGTTTGACACAATATGGTCTCGTACGAGTGGTGAATAGGAGGCCAATATTGTCTGTCTGAGAGAGCCGCCTGAGGTGTGCGTAAACACGGGCGAAAATGAGGTTATAGCTTCCGCTTAGACCATCCCTGGGTAATTATCACGGTTAACCTGTCTGGGGGGAGTCAATATTGGAAGATAGCATCTGGGCAGAATTAGTTCACATATTTGTAGGTGAGTGTTGCATAAAGATCCCGGCGGAAATATTACGGGTTATTATAAAGAGGATACACGTTGGAATATTAAATTTAATATTTTAAGCACGTAGGGGATATTTTGAATTAAAACACCGCAACACAGTGCTAAAGAGCTTATCATTTGTTTGATTTGAGAAGCTGGAATAAACAATGAATTTCACTGGAAAATTCTGCGGAAGCACAATCTGGGATTTGAACTGGAAATGGGAGATCTGATATAGCGAAAAGCGGAGTCACAGATCAGACTGCATCGCAACGTCAAACTAGCAACTTCCTACAGCCAGAAAGAGAAAGATCGGACAAAGGATTCCAATATTATAAGTGACAGATCAGAGTATTTTGGGCAACTTAAAAACTTAAAAATAAACCCGCATTGTAAATACCAAGACTGGAAACTTAAGGAATTCGATCACCCGTCATAAGAGGAATTACTAAAGTTTCCCAGGCCAAGTGATTCGCAGAACACCCGTCATAAGAGGAATTACTAAAGTTTCCCAGGCCAAGTGATTCGCAGAATACCCGTCATAAGAGGAACTACTGAAGTTTCCCAGGCCAAGTGATTCGCAAAACACCCGTCATAAGAGGAATTACTAAAGTTTCCCAGGCCAAGTGATTCGCAGAACACCCATCATAAGAGGAATTACTAAAGTTTCCCAGACCAAGTGTTTCGAAAGCATAACCTAAAGTGCTGTGTCCATTCCAAAACTGTGCGAGGAGATTGCATAACCCATTTGGGGTAAGTGTAACATTTATTTTACAAATGTGAATCTGACGTGTTTCTTGCTAAGTGGTTATATATGAGGATGGCAACCTAAAGGACAATACCACTAAGAACTAACAAAGATATGACAACAAAGACAAGAACCCTCTAGGGTCAGACAAGAAACCTTCAAGAAAGGAAGACAAGTAGTGTAAAACTTGCAAAATGAGTGACCTCAATACTGCAGACTGCAAAAGGAAAAATCCTCCTCATCACGCTGCATGTCTTACAACAGGGAACAAGGGAAGGAAGGAACTGGCAGTTAGTCAGAAGGACCTCAGTCATCTCCCTGTCTGTGAGGAAGTGACCTTGAATGGCACCCACGTACTGTGCTTATATGATACACGCTTGGATTTTGACTCAGGAGTGTGCTCTTCTCTGGTGAGTCTTGACCAGATAACCACAGAAACAGTGGAAATCAGAGGACCAATCAAGGAAGCAGGAACCATGGCACTACCCATAGCCCGAATCAATATAAGATCTTGCGATATGGAAGGACAGATCAAATCAGCAGTGATGGATGACCCTATTTACTGGGATGTAGGTATGTTGTTCTTGGAGAACCTACTAAACATGTAGTTATGGCAAGAGTCTAGATCAGGCCAAGCTCCAAGAAAATGGAGGAAAATCCTATCAATACTCACCCAGAAGAGATAAAAAAGGCTCAAGTAGTAGATAGCATATTGAAGCCTTGCTTTGGCAAAATACCTAAGGCACATAACCCTCCAGAGAAAGAAAAATTTTACATGAAGAATGGCCTACTCTACAGAAAAGCTGGAACAGGACCTAAAGGGCCAAAATCATACAGGGAGAAGGTTATGGAGCTACGACATGCTGTACCCTTCAGTGGACATATGGGAATAGGTGCCACTGGACAAAGGAAAGCTTGTCACTACTTTTGGCCAGGGATCACAGAGGACATAAAGAGATATGTGAGATCCTTCCTAGAATGCCAAAGAGTAGCTTCTAAACATAGGACTGCACCAGCAACACTGGGAGAAATGCCCATTTTGGGAACACCCTTTGAACGTGTTGCAGTGGATATTGTTGGACCCCTGTCGTGAAACATTCTAAATCCACAAATATAAATTAAAAGGTAAATGTAAAGCCTAACACATAAATTCAATAAAAGGGAAAGAAGAATGGTAAAGAACAGTGCTGTCACAATGACTGTACTCGAGATCCCCCTTTTTCTGCTTCGTCTGCATATTCTCACGCTTTCACGTTTACTAGTAAAGCCTACAGCAGCATACACGCGTTTCAACAAAACAATAAAACGTGTACTGCATTTCTAAGAAAACCTTGAGATACGCAAGCTGCTTAATGACCTAAATTAATACTAGCATTAATTTCATTTTATACACTGCGTAATGAAAAGACAGATGGAATTAGGATAGAGAGAGGGAGGGCTGAAAGCAGGAACGCCGGCAACACTAACACGCGTCTCGCGATATACAATTAATGCCACTCCCAACGCGAAAGGCATGAAGCACTAACTTTTTTTCAAATATACAATGATACAAAAAACACTACCAATACACGGTAAGGTTTTAAAAAACCTGTAAAATGCTTATTAGGAAACATGACATTCTACTGTTTTATGTCTAAACTCCTGACATTAGTCTGACAGTACAGCAGACACCATAAAGTTTGGAAGTGAGGAGGTGGTAACAGCACGACTATCCTAGAAGAAAATACATATTTTGAACGCCGCCACTTAGCTTCCTCAAAACTTATATATTTGGGTTCCTTAGGACTTGCTGACAAAGAATATGTTAAGTGTTACGCAAATAGTCTAGGAATTAACAAATTATAGCCAAAAGAAAATAGTGAGGGTGTCGGACAGCACCAAATCAGAATTGCACAGTGGCATGTTTTGAAACCACCATTTTACGGGAAATAGGTCACCATGTTAAATCCAATTTGATTGGCGGGAATGATATGTAAGGCTAAACACGATTAGTCGGACTACAAATACTAATTTTGGTTGTTAGGGGAAACGTGAGAAGGGTAAAAATTTTTGAAAAGCTGTGTAAACATGGCCCGATTGGTTAGACCCGCTGATATAGTCAATGAGGAGCGTCTGTTCAGTGCCACATTTAAAAATAAACTTACTAAGAAACAGTGCGCTGAGAACCAGCTCATATTTTTCTAAATAAAAGCCTGGGACAAGAGGCAGATCGGAATTTGTGCCATATTCATTGCCAGTCAACGTAATTGTTTATTATTTCCATGAATTGTGGTAAGCTTGACATATTTGATATCTTTTTAATGAAAATTGAATGTAAATTGATAATTTATGTCTGTATATGTGCGTGGTTCAGTAGCAAACATGAGGCAAGGCCTAGATAGTGCTCCAACCTGAACAGGACGTGTCGGAGAAAAGTAAAACTGCATGGAATTGCCAAACAGTACACTGACACCTATCTTATTGACTAGAAAGAACTAATGCTGGAATTGCAGAGGCGTAGTAACCATTAGGGAGGAGTATACTGGTGTAAATTGTTTCAGATGAAGCTAGCAGTTGGCCTACCGCTCTGAACTCAGTGTTTGTTATGTATTGTGTTCAGTGTGGAAATAGATTATAAATTAGTTCTGAAATAGGAGGTACAACCTTCTTGTTTCAGGGACCGTGGTCCTAAGTTATTGAAGCAGCACCTGGTATGAGTTTTGCTGAATCCAGAGGCTGACAGCATACTCCTTGGTCTAGATAGCGACCAGTGAGGTGTCTCCAGAACACAGTGAAGCAATCGAGCAGAGGAGTCTTTTCCTGCCGCCATCACGAAAGATAAGCTTCTGTGGCCAGAGCAGCTCAACATTATGTGCCCCCCCCCCCCTCTAAAATTGACATTATATTAAACACAGAGGGACAATAAATTGTTTCAAATGACAGGAACTGTGAACTTTTCCCAATACTATTTCCACTATAATCAAACACTTGAAGTCATGATGACAAACAACAATCTAGCTTGAAAAACAAAACCAGTATTACCTCATAGTACTACTTCACAACTTACACACATAGGATAATACTAATAAATTATGTCAATACCAAGATCATATTTATAAATTGTGATTACATTTGATTGTGATTCCTGGTTCACTGTGTAGTTGAATCAGGATATCTATTATTGAAAGGAATTATTACATATATATTTGAAACTTTACACTTGACTCATTTAAGATAGTCTTATAGAGTGTTATATGTGTGTGAGTGTCACAGTGTTGTAAAGTGTTGTGGAATAAATTAAATTGTTTATCTGTCTGTTGTTGTTGTGACTTACACTTCATCATTTTCATAACCCTAGACATTCAACGTAGTCATCACAGTATTCCAGAATAATTCTGACTGAGGTATAAATGTGGTAGCAAGTAAGGTCATCTGTAATACACCACACTTATTAGATACAGATACCTTCACAGCTGATCTCAGTCAGTACACTAAGTCCCCTATAAATATTTATATCATCCCACTTTACCACAACCCCTCACTAGGACCAAGAAGAGGAATACTTATATCCTACCTTGGTTGATACTTGCTCTATGTGGGGAGAGGAAGTAGCCCTGTCATCTATAGATTCGAAGCATGTAGCAGAGGCAGTTGACAATATTCACAAGGTTAGGCTTCCCACATCAAATATTGACTGACTATGTTTCTCAGTTTAAAGGAAAGTTAACACTGGAAGTATTCAGGATATTTCAAGAGAGACATTATCACTGCTCTCCTTATCCCGCACAAGGGAACGGCAAAGTGGAGCGCTTCAATTGGACCCTTATTTCCATTCTTAGAAAGTTGGCAAGTGATAAACCTGATACTTGGGATGTATATTTACCCGCTGCATTATTTGCATACCGGAAAGTCCCACATAACTCCACTGGATTGGCTCCAGCTACCTTGTTATTTTGGAAGACCAATCAAAGGTCCACTTGAAGCATTGCTGCGGACATGGACTGATGAAAAAGCAGAGGAATCCATGACTTTCTCCTACCAATATGTCAACGAGTTAACCTCTCGTTTGAAAACAGTTTGGAAACTGGCACATGATAACTTGAGACAGGCCAGGAGGAAGCATGCTGCTTACTACAATAACAAAGCAAAGGATAGGGAACTTGCTGTGGGAGAAAAAGTTCTACTTCTGTTGCCCAGAAGCAATAATAAACTGCAAATGTGATGGCAGGGACCTAATGTCATACTGGCAAAATTTTCCAGAACTTCTTTGACAAGACGGGAAAAGAGAAGGTATATCATGTCAACCGTCTCAAAAAGTATTATGCCAGGGAATCATCAGAAGTTGCATATATCATGACCCTAGCCATTGCAACAGAAATTGAGAACGAACCTCTTTCCTCCATGGAATACCAATTGAAGGCTACAGAGAGTTATGATCAAGTGAATATTAGTGATCATTTAACTCTTGAGCAGAGCAAGCAAGTTCAGGAAGTGTTAGAAACCTATGCCAATGTGCTCACAGATAAGCCAGGTTGTACAAATCTGTTAGAGTATGACATGAAGGTTACTGACCCTACTCCTGTATGTATAAAGACATACCTTATACCTTATGCAAAAGCACAAGCACTAAGGGAAAAGACTGACTACTTGTTAAAGAAGAAGATTATCTCAAAGTCAGAATCTCCCTACAGCTCAAGTGTAGTGCTATTAACGAAACCTGGTGGAGAACATAGGTTGTGCATAGATTACAGGAAGTTAAATGCTGTTACATAATCTCAGGTGGATCTACTACCTGACACCAACCAATTGTTCTCTACATTGAGTAAAGCTATGTATTTTTCAAAGGTGGATCTAAGCAAGGGATACCGCCAAATACAAGTGAAACCAGAAATCAGGCACATTTTGGCATTCAGTACAACCGAAGGACATAATGATTTCAATGTACTGCCATCTGGATTGAAAAATGCACCAAGTGCATTTTCAAGAATGACGAGGAAACTGTTGGAACCTCTAAAAAATCCACATATTACTAACTTCATGGCTGACATACTTGTTGCTACCAATACATCTGAGGAGCATGTAGAACCACTCTCCATGTTGTTGGATAGACTGAGAGAAACTGGATTGACTGCACATCCAACCAAGTGCTATATTGAGTGTTCATCGGAATTCTTTGGTCACACTATTTGTAGAGGTCACAACATGTCTCCTGACCCAAAGAATATAGAGAAGTTGAAGAAGGCACAACGACCAAGTGCTATATTGGGTGTAGGGAATCGGAATTCCTTGGTCACACTATTCTAGAGATCACATGTCTCCTGACCCAAAGAATATAGAGAAGTTGAAGAGGGCACCTAAGAACTAAGAAAGATGTAAGGTCATTTGTGTCCTTATGTGGGTTTTACCAAAAGTATATACCCAACTTTAATTCTATGTGTGCACCACTAACAGACTTAATAAAGAAATGTCAGCCTGATAATATTCAGTGGAATGCTGAGTGTGAGAAAGCTTACACTAAGTGGAAGAATAAATTCACCAGCAAACCAATCCTTGCATTACCCGATATCACGCGGGAATTTGTTTTAAGGACGGATGCAAGTAATTTAGGAATAGGAGCAACCCTGTTACAAAAATCAAAAGCCCAACCGGAAGAGCTCTTACCAGTCGCCTACGCCATTAGGAAACTTAATTCAGCAGAACTGAATTATTCCACTATAGAGAAAGAATGTTTGGCGTTGGTTTGGTCTATCGAGAAGTTCTCAGCCTACTTGCACGCAAACGCTTCATATTACAAAATGACTACCAACCTCTCACATTTCTGTCGGCGTCGAAGAAATTAAATTTCAGGTTGTTACGATGCAGTCTACTTTTATCACCATACTCCTTTACAGTGAATTACATTCCTGGAAAGGAAAATGTAGGAGCAGATTTTCTTAGCTGACACCCAACTGAGATAGAAGGAGAGAAGGCAAGGAATTAACTACGGCAATGCTCACAGTTTGTTAGCTGAAATAAATTTACAGCTTAAAAGGAGGGAGGCTATCTGTCTTGTGTTACAAATTGCCTAGTTAATACACTAGACTGAAACTAGGGCAGAGGTATACAGGCTTGAAAAAAATACGACCGATGGATAAGGCTTATTTCTGCGAGGTGTGTGTCGATGCTAACCAATCAGAACAGGACCCTACATACGACCGATGGATAAGGCTTACTAGCGTTTATTATGGAGGAATAAAACTGAAAATACAAGGTTTAGACTTAGGGCTCGCATAAGAGAACAGAATGACAGACAAGGATGAGAATGGTCTCCTTTTATACGGGATAACTTCATGTATGTGCAGGTACAATGCAATTTTTTTTCTCTGCTATAAAGCAGATAGAAGCTATTTTCTTATCAATTTTACACTCACTTCAGAGATAATTGATCATGTTTGCTTTGCGCTTCTCGGCTTTGCTAAGATTAAGACACAGGTAAAACCAAGAAGGGCTCGGTCAATACTCGTATAGTGAACGCGTGTCATGTTTACCTAGGAGTGCCCCGAGATAAATTATCGATGACATAATAATTTCCTGTACACCTTGTTACAAAGACATTACTTTAGATGACAGTAATATCTTATTTGTAAACATTGCCGAGAGAGTGATCGAATGTTTTCATTCCATATTTGGAAGTCATGACCTTTGTATTAATGCACAGAAATTTCATAGTGGAAATATTTTGAATTACCCCATCCTAAACACGCAAGTTTGAAATTATTGGCCGGCACTCGAGATGTAAACATAACTACATTTCAGATTGGGGCCTGGTCTAATAGTAATTAACACGTGCCAGAACGAGAGGGCCATTATAACCTGACACTTTAGTCGGTTGAAAGCACTGTGAAAGCTCACTCACGCCAAGACGACAACCAGACCTTGCCAGAGTTAAGAATAGTACCAGACCGGACTTGTTGGAGCATATTAAGAATTTAGAGCCCAGGAAAACGCTACCATTTTAACACGGAAACCCGGAATCTGAGGGAACTGAAACACAAGTCAAAGTGGGAACTTATTGCTAAGGTAACAACACCCCAGACCAAGTATAAGAGGCATCTACAAGTGCCTTTATTTCTCTAAGCCATCAGTCTGTGAGCCTACAGATTGGCGTAAGTTGTACATTTTGAATTCTATGTGAAGTCTGTAGTTTGTAGATGTACCTTTGACCCCTCTCTCACTCTTTCATCCACTTCGGCAGTATCACTTCATTTCTCGCACTCATCGTCCTATTATTTGGCAAAATTATTCCCAGACGCATTTACGTTTCGCCAGATGACTCGTGATAATACCAGGTTAATTGAACATCGGTTAGCGGTAATACGTTTATCTCTTTCAGTCAGTCTAGCCAACCTTTACAAAGACGATCTTCGTTTGACACAATATGGTCTCGTACGAGTGGTGAATAGGAGGCCAATATTGTCTGTCTAAGAGAGCCGTCTGAGGTGTGCGTAAACACGGGCGAAAATGAGGTTATAGCTTCCACTTAGACCATCCCTGGGTAATTATCACGGTTAACCTGTCTGGGGGGAGTCAATATTGGAAGATAGCATCTGGGCAGAATTAGTTCACATATTTGTAGGTGAGTGTTGCATAAAGATCCCGGCGGAAATATTACGGCTTATTATAAATTATTAAATTTAATATTTTAAGCACGCAGGGGATATTTTGAATTAAAACACCGCAACACAGTGCTAAAGAGCTTACCATTTGTTTGATTTGAGAAGCTGGAATAAACAATGAATTTCACTGGAAAATTCTGCGGAAGCACAATCTGGGATTTAAACTGGAAATGGGAGATCTGATATAGCGAAAAGCGGAGTCACAAATCAGACTGCATCGCAACGTCAAACTAGCAACTTCCTACAGCCAGAAAGAGAAAGATCGAACAAAGGATTCCAATATTATAAGTGACAGATCAGAGTATTTTGGGCAACTTAAAAACTTAAAAATAAACCCGCATTGTAAATACCAAGACTGGAAACTTAAGGAATTCGATCACCCGTCATAAGAGGAATTACTAAAGTTTCCCAGGCCAAGTGATTCGCAGAACACCCGTCATAAGAGGAATTACTAAAGTTTCTCAGGCCAAGTGATTCGCAGAATACCCGTCATAAGAGGAACTACTGAAGTTTCCCAGGCCAAGTGATTCGCAAAACACCCGTCATAAGAGGAATTACTAAAGTTTCCCAGGCCAAGTGATTCGCAGAACACCCATCATAAGAGGAATTACTAAAGTTTCCCAGACCAAGTGTTTCGAAAGCATAACCTAAAGTGCTGTGTCCATTCCAAAACTGTGCGAGGAGATTGCATAACCCATTTGGGGTAAGTGTAACATTTATTTTACAAATGTGAATCTGACGTGTTTCTTGCTAAGTGGTTATATATGAGGATGGCAACCTAAAGGACAATACCACTAAGAACTAACAAAGATATGACAACAAAAACAAGAACCTTCTAGGGTCAGACAAGTGTGGTGAAGTGGGATGTTATAAACACTCACAGGGGACTTAGTGTACTGACTGAGATCAGCTGTGAAGGTATCCATATCTAATAAGAGTAGTGTATTATAGATAACCTTACTTGCTGCCACATATATATATATATCTCAGTCAGAATTATTCTGGAATAGTGTGATGACTACGTTGTATGTCCAGGGTATGTGTATGATGAAGTGTAAGTCATAACAACAACAGACAGATAAACAATTTAATTTATTCCACCACACCTGACAACACTGTGACACCCACATACATATAACACTCTAAAGGATATCCCAAAGGAGTCACTGATAACTTTTCAAATAACAATATGTATTCATTGCTGTCATGAATGTATATGTGTCCTGATTCAAATACAAAGGGAACCAGGAATCACAATCAATTTTAATTACACGGTATATGTACAGAATTTATTAATATGATTCATGTAGTGACATATATTATCAACGGTATCCCATGTGTGTCAGCTGCGTAGTGTTAACATGAGGCAACACTGGTTTTGTTTTGTTCAAGCTCTGTTGGTATTTGTCATCATGACTTCAATAGTTTGTTTCTATGGGAACTAGTATTGGAGATGTTCTCAGTTCCTGGTATTAAAACAATTTACTTCCCCTCTTAAGTTTATGTTACAATGTTATTTTAAGATGGGGGTACATAATGTTGAGCTCAGCTGGCCACATCAGCTTATCTTGCGTGATGGCGGCAGGAAAAGACTCCTCTGCTCGATTTCTCCCCTGGGCTCTGGAGACACCTCACTGATAGCTAAATGGACCAAGGAGTATGCTGTCCGACTCTGGATTCAGCAAATCTCTGACCAGGTGCTGCTCAATAACGTTAAGACCACAGTCCCACAATTCATGGAAATACACAGATACGTTGACTAGCAATGAATTCTGGCACAAATACTGGCACAAATTCCCATCTGCTTATGTTCCAGGCTTTTATTTAGCAAAAATATGAGCTGGCTTCAACGCACTGTTGCTTCATCAAGCTTATTTGAACTAGTGGTCTCGAACTAACGCTCTGAATTGTGTATATTCGCAGCTCTAACCAATGAAACCACGTCTCCACATCTTTTCAAAAAAAGTACCCCGTCTAGTCGTTTCCCATAACAACACAAGATAGTATTTATAGCCCGACCAATCGTGTTTAGTCTTATATTTGTTGCGCTCCAATCAATTTGGAGTTAACATGGTAGGCTATTTCCGTACCTAAGGTTTTTTCAAACACGTTAAAAAAAAATTTTATGAGCAGAAATGATTTCATGCTGTCTGGCATCCCCACTATTTTATTTTGGTTATAATTTGGTAATTCCTAGACTATTTGCGTAACGTTATACATATTCTTTGTCAGCAAGCCCTAAGGATTCCAAATATACAAATTTAAAAGAGCTAAGTGGCTGCGTTCAAAATATGCAATTTCTTCTACCTCCTGTTTCGAAGATGTGTTGTCTGGGTACTGTAATGTTTTCAAACGTAAACCCATCTATTGTCATCTTTCCTAATAAGAGTTTTTCAGGATTTAAAAACCTAACTCTGGGAAGGGTAGTGAATTTTATCACTGTCGAATTGAAATAAAGTTGGTGCATGTGGCCTTACACGCGTGATGGCAGCAATTGTGTATCGCGCGACGCGTGTTTAGTGTTGCACGTGTTCGGCTTTATGCCTCTCCCTTCTCTCTATCCTTTTTGAGTCCATCTGTTCGTTCGTTTTAGTAACGTAGTATAATTAATGTTAGGCTTAATTTAGGTCATTACGCAGTGTGCCTCTCAATGTTTTTCTTAGAAATGCAATACCCGTTTCATTGAAGAAAGCGGGTAATAATACAGTAGGCTTTTACTATCAACGTGAAAGCGTT
Organism: Oreohelix idahoensis; assembly: GCA_024509875.1. Classification (NCBI taxonomy): domain Eukaryota; kingdom Metazoa; phylum Mollusca; class Gastropoda; order Stylommatophora; family Oreohelicidae; genus Oreohelix; species Oreohelix idahoensis. The sequence goes on along the minus strand of JAMPIV010011480.1, from coordinate 144,214 downwards.
ACAATTTGCCGACGAAGTAGAAAACAAGGGGGATTTCGAGTACAGTCATTGTGACAGCACTGTTCTTTACCATTCTTCTTCCTTTTATTAAATTTATTTGTTAGGCTTTGCATTTACGTTTTAATTTATATATGGGGATTAGAATAATTCATGACATCTCCCCTCTTAAAACAGACATTATATGTCAGTCCTTTATTCTATATACACATAGAGAAATTTATTATTATTTCTGGGGTTTACGGTGATTCTCATCACACGGATGGCGGCTTAAAAAATCCGCTCCCAAATTTGTTTTTCCAGATATATACTCAATGCTAAAATTATAGGGAGCCAAAAGCAAGGACCATCGGAGTAACCTAGAGTTCTCATGCCTAGCCTGGGCTAGAAACGATAAAGGTTTGTGGTCCGTTTGCAACTTAAATGCCTTCCCATACAGATAAATATTGAATTTCTTTATTGCCCATATTACTGCAAGACATTCTTTTTCGCTAGTTGAGTAGTTGATTTCAGCTTTATTCAACTTTCTGCTAGCATATGCCACTGGGCTTAATTCCCCATCCAATGCATCTGATTTCTGTAGTAGAGTTGCACCTAACCCAATATTACTTGCATCCGTCCTTACTATGAATTCTTGACTTAAGTCAGGTAATTTCAAAATAGGTTTACTTGTGAGCTTTTCCTTCAATTCTTGGTAAGTCATTTCACATTGTGGTGTCCATGTAATGCGATCTGGATGTCCTTTACGTGTCAAATCAGTTAACGGTGCACATATGGAATTAAAGTTTTTGATATACTTCTGGTAGAAACCACATAATGAGACAAAGGATCTCACGTCCTTCTTGGTTTGTGGTCTCGGGGCTTTCTTTAGTTTCTCTAAATTCTTTGGGTCAGGGGTCATGTTTCCCTGATAAACTGTGTGTCCCAAAAATTCCAATTCTTTACATCCAACGCAACATTTGGTTGGTCGGGCTGTTAAATTTGCTTCCCTAAGTCGATTAAACAGCATATTCAGAGAGGCAATGTGTTCCTCAAATGTTTCTGTTGCTATAAGGATATCATCCATGAAATTTGTTATACATGGATTATTCAGAGGGTCCAATAATTTTCTCATCATTCTAGAGAAGACACTAGGCGCATTCTTCAATCCAAATGGCAATCTATTAAACTCATAGTGTCCTTCTGAGGTACTAAAAGCTAGGTATGGTCTAACCTCAGGCTTTACTGGAATCTGATAGTATCCTTTACTCAGATCCACTTTTGAGAAATATTTAGCTTTATTTAGTCTGGCAAACAGCTGATTTGTATCCGGCAATGGATCCACTTGTCCTTCTGTAATAGCATTCAGTCTCCTGTAATCTATACAGAGTCTATGTTCTCCAGAGGGCTTCCTTAAGAGTACAACACCGGAACTATACGAAGATTCACTGTGTGAAATAATTCCTTCCTTCAATAGATAGTCTATCTCTTCCTTCAAAGCTTTCTCCTTAGCAAACGGAATCGAATATGGTTTCATACAGACAGGTGTGGGGTCTATTAGTTTCATATCATATTCCAATAGGTTTGTATGCCCTGGTCGGTCTGTTAACACCTCTGCATGATTATTTAGAACCTGTTGCACTCTCTCTTTCTGAGTTTTCGTTAAATGTGTACTGATTTTCACCNGTGCTGCTGTCTCACAGGGGTGTAATGGATATTCAAATGATGAAAGTGGTTCCTTTTTCATCTCCATGGCGATGGACAAGGTCAACAAGTGTGTCTCTTCCTGATGTTCTCTTTCCAAATATTTCTTCAGGAGATTCACATGATAGATTTTTTCTTTCCCCTTCTTATCTATCTTATAATTTGTTCTAGACACCTTCTCTAGAACTGTATATGGACCCTGCCATCCAATTTGTAACTTATTCTGACTCCCGGGCAAAAGAAGCAGTACCTTCTCTCCCACAGCCAAATCTCTGTCTTTCGCCTTCCTGTTATAATAGGCAGCATGTTTCTTCCTGGCTTGTTTCAAATTTTCATTGGCAAGTTTCCAGCCAGTTTTTAAACGAGTGGTCAGCTCATTCACATATTGGTATGAAGATGTAATGTTTTCCTCTGCCTTTTCATCAGTCCACGTTCTTAACAAAGCTTCGAGTGGACCTTTTATTGGCCTTCCAAACAATAATGTTGCCGGGGCCATACCGGTTGAACTATGGGGTACCTCCCGATAAGCAAAGAGGGCGGCGTGCAGGTACTGGTCCCATGTATCTGGTTTTTCGTGTGCCAACTTTCTCAGGATCGACATCAACGTGCCGTTAAATCTTTCCACTTGGCCGTTCCCTTGGGGATGATACACACTACAATGGAAGTGTTTGGCCTGGAAGATCCTGAAAACTTCTTCAGTTAGTTTCCCCTTGAACTGAGAGCCATTATCAGTCAAGATTTGATTGGGAAAGCCTAACCTTGTGAAAATTGTGAGCAATGCCTCTGCCACATGTTTAGAATCAATCGATGACAGGGCTACTGCCTCTCCCCACATAGAACAAGTGTCCACCAGAGTCAGAATGTAGCTGTTCCTTCTCTTGGTTCGGGTGAGAGGTCCCACAAGATCCACGGCAACTCTCTCAAAGGGTGTTCCCACTATGGGCATTTCCCCCAGAGTTGCTGGTGCAGTCCAATGTTTAGGTGCTACTCGTTGGCACTCTGGACAGGATTTTACATATCGTTTGATATCTTCAGTTATTCCTGGCCAGAAATAGTGACAAGCTATTCGCTGTCCTGTTGCGCTGATTCCCATATGACCACTGAAGGGAATCGCATGCCCTAGTTCCAACACTTTAGTCCTATATGAAGTGGGAAGGACCAGCTGTCCGTGACCATTGGATTCAGATCCAGCCTTCCTATATATCAGTTTGTTCTTCATATAAAACTCTCCCTTGCCTGGAGGTGTATGAGATTTGGGCAACTTCTTGAAACATGGCTTGAGTGTTTTGTCCTCAGCCTGTGCCTTCCTCATCTCATCTGGGTGAGTATTTATGGGATTATCCTCCTCCTTTTTTGACTGTGATCTGGTCTGCACTGTTGCCAATATCACAGGTCTCTTGGGATTCCCCAAGAAGACATATCTACACCCCAATATTAGAGGGTAGATTGGCTCATTTATCACTGCTGCTTTTATGATTCCTTCCACATATCGCGTTTTCACTTTTATTCGGGCGACGGGAAGTGTCATGGTAGCTACATCCTTGGTTGCAGTTTGAATCTCCACTGTTTCTGTGGTGTATTGATCGGCCTGCACCAGGTGAGAACTCACAACGGAATCGTAATCTAAACCGGTATCATATAAACACCTTATAGTGACACCATTACAGATGACATCTTCACACACTGGGGGGTGGTATGGTTCCTGTAGTTCTTCAGGTTTGACCTTCTTTTCCTTTTTCCCCGATGTCATAGCAGCACAATGAGGAGGTTTCCTTCTACAATGGTCAGTGTCATGATTGTTCATCTTACAATTTTTACACCACCTTTTTCCTTGGTTGAAAGATTTTCTTTCATCATATTTCCTTTCATCGAATTGTGGGAATTTATTTTTATTTTCATACCGTGGCCTATCAAATTGGTGCTTACCTTTGTTTTGATCCCTAGGATCAAATTTATTAAAGTTCTGTGGTGCCCTAAAGTTATCCACTTGTTTCTTTTTATTACCTGTTACCTCTGCTTGAGCTGCTTGATACCTTTCAGCAACATTTAGCAACTCACCCAGCCTCTCTGCACCTTGTTCCATGAGAAACTTTCTCAGGTCTGGAGCCATGGACTCTCTTAGTTGCTCTATAAGGACCATTTCCTTAAGATCTTGGGTTTTCCCCAGAGAAGTCCATTTCTCCAAGTATGTCTCTATTCGTGCAGAGAACTGGTGATAGGTTTCACCTGACAGTAGTTTAGCATTCCTAAATTTTTTCCTATAAAATTCTGCATTCTTTTCATATCTTAACAAAAGAGCCTGCTTTAGCATGTCATAATTTTCCTGATCACCTCTGCTCATTTTTGCAAAAACTTCATAAGCTGCCCCACGAAGTCCCTGAGATAACTTTAAGCTCCACCTTTCTCTCTCTAACCCATACGTGGTAGCTAATAGTTCATACCTATTTAGGTAGCTCTCTATATCATCGTCTTTCTCAACAAAATGATCTAAATGAAAATTCATAGCTGAGGTTGAGGCTCCTTGGCTAGCAGTGGCATCAGAGGTAAAGGGACTGGCACCATTTTCAGGAGCATGGCCTTGAAACTCAAACTCCCTTAGTCGTAACTCATGTTCCCTTTGTAATCTTTTATCTTCTGCTTCCCTTTCTGCAGTCAATCTTCTTTCTTCTGCAGCCTGTCTTCTTTCCTCGGCTTCCAATGCTTTAGCCTCTTTGTCAGCCTCAATCTGCAACCTCTTAGTCTCAGCCTCAGCCTCAAATTGTAACTTCTTAATTTCTTTTTCAGCCTCTAACTTTCTTTCGGCTTCAAACCTTCTTTCTTCGCGTTCAATAAATTTGTCACATTCCGTAGTGACATAGGCAACCATAACTTGCCCATCTAATCCTAACTCTTTTGCAGTCTGAACAGCAGCAGATCGAAATTTGGCCAGGTCCGCCATTGTCTATCAGGTAAATTTATACAATGTCTAACCAACAATTCAATCTCTAAATATATATCTAATGGACAACACAGGCACCGTGAGCTCAACCTTATTTAATTCCACCCAAGGATACCTTTTAATTCTTATATTCCCTGAAGTGAATTACCCCCAATATTTTTAATAGGTAAAGATTCAAAATCCCAAGAGCGAGCCCCCAATATATGTGGTGAAGTGGGATGTTATAAATATTTATAGGGGACTTAGTGTACTGACTGAGATCAGCTGTGAAGGTATCCATATCTAATAAGAGTAGTGTATTATAGATAACCTTACTTGCTGCCACATATATATATATCTCAGTCAGAATTATTCTGGAATAGTGTGATGACTACGTTGTATGTCTAGGGTATGTGTATGATGAAGTGTAAGTCATAACAACAACAGACAGATAAACAATTTAATTTATTCCACCACACCTGACAACACTGTGACACTCACATACATAAAACACTCTACAAGGATATCTTAAAGGAGTCACTGATAACTTTTCAAATAACAATATGTATTCATTGCTGTCATGAATGTATATGTGTCCTGATTCAAATACAAAGGGAACCAGGAATCACAATCAATTTTAATTACACGGTATATGTACAGAATTTATTAATATGATTCATGTAGTGACATATATTATCAATGGTATCCCATGTGTGTCAGTTGTGTAGTGTTAATATGAGGTAATACTGGTTTTGTTTTGTTCAAGCTCTGTTGGTATTTGTCATCATGACTTCAATAGTTTGTTTCTATGGGAACTAGTATTGGAGATGTTCTCAGTTCCTGGTATTAAAACAATTTACTTCCCCTCTTAAGTTTATGTTACAATGTTATTTTAAGATGGGGGTACATAATGTTGAGCTCAGCTGGCCACATCAGCTTATCTTGCGTGATGGCGGCAGGAAAAGACTCCTCTGCTCGATTTCTCCCCTGGGCTCTGGAGACACCTCACTGATAGCTAAATGGACCAAGGAGTATGCTGTCCGACTCTGGATTCAGCAAATCTCTGACCAGGTGCTGCTCAATAACGTTAAGACCACAGTCCCACAATTCATGGAAATACACAGATACGTTGACTAGCAATGAATGCTGGCACAAATACTGGCACAAATTCCCATCTGCTTATGTTCCAGGCTTTTATTTAGCAAAAATATGAGCTGGCTTCAACGCACTGTTGCTTCATCAAGCTTATTTGAACTAGTGGTCTCGAACTAACGCTCTGAATTGTGTATATTCGCAGCTCTAACCAATGAAACCACGTCTCCACATCTTTTCAAAAAAAGTACCCCGTCTAGTCGTTTCCCATAACAACACAAGATAGTATTTATAGCCCGACCAATCGTGTTTAGTCTTATATTTGTTGCGCTCCAATCAATTTGGAGTTAACATGGTAGGCTATTTCCGTACGTAAGGTTTTTTCAAACACGTTAAAAAAAAATTTTATGAGCAGAAATGATTTCATGCTGTCTGGCATCCCCACTATTTTATTTTGGTTATAATTTGGTAATTCCTAGACTATTTGCGTAACGTTTTACATATTCTTTGTCAGCAAGCCTTAAGGATTCCAAATATACAAACACAACAGATTGAGATACCATCTATTCAACAAGCTAAAGATAGGAACTACCGATCAGTGTAACTGTGACACTGATAAAATGACTGCTGAACATCTACTTCAAAGTTGCCCCTTATATATGGCACAGAGAAAGTGCATATGGCCGACGCCAGCTCCTTGGGAGCTAAGTTCAAAATATGCAATTTCTTCTACCTCCTGTTTCGAAGATGTGTTGTCTGGGTACTGTAATGTTTTCAAACGTAAACCCATCTATTGTCATCTTTCCTAATAAGGGTTTTCAGGATTTAAAAACCTAACTCTGGGAAGGGTAGTGAATTTTATCACTGTCGATTTGAAATAAAGTTAGTGCATGTGGCCTTACACGCGTGATGGCAGCAATTATGTATCGCGCGACGCGTGTTTAGTGTTGCACGTGTTCGGCTTTATGCCTCTCCCTTCTCTCTATCCTTTTTGAGTCCATCTGTTCGTTCGTTTTGGTAACGTAGTATAATTAATGTTAGGCTTAATTTAGGTCATTACGCAGTGTGCCTCTCAATGTTTTTCTTATAAAATGCAATACCCGTTTCATTGAAGAAAGCGGGTAATAATACAGTAGGCTTTTACTATCAACGTGAAAGCGTTACAATTTGCCGACGAAGTAGAAAACAAGGGGGATTTCGAGTACAGTCATTGTGACAGCACTGTTCTTTACCATTCTTCTTCCTTTTATTAAATTTATTTGTTAGGCTTTGCATCTACGTTTTAATTTATATATGGGGATTAGAATAATTCATGACAACAAGAAACCTTCAAGAAAGGAAGACAAGTAGTGTAAAACTTGCAAAATGAGTGACCTCAATACTGCAGACTGCAAAAGGAAAAATCCTCCTCATCACGCTGCATGTCTTACAACAGGGAACAAGGGAAGGAAGGAACTGGCAGTTAGTCAGAAGGACCTCAGTCATCCCCCTGTCTGTGAGGAAGTGACCTTGAATGGCACCCACGTACTGTGCTTATATGATACACGCTTGGATTTTGACTCAGGAGTGTGCTCTTCTCTGGTGAGTCTTGACCAGATAACCACAAAAACAGTGGAAATCAGAGGACCAATCAAGGAAGCAGGAACCATGGCACTACCCATAGCCCGAATCAATATAAGATCTCGCTATGTGGAAGGACAGATCAAATCAGCAGTGATGGATGACCATATTTACTGGGATGTAGGTATGTTGTTCTTGGAGAACCTACTAAACATGTAGTTATGGCAAGAGTCTAGATCAGGCCAAGCTCCAAGAAAATGGAGGAAAATCCTATCAATACTCACCCAGAAGAGATAAAAAAGGCTCAAGTAGTGATAGCATATTGAAGCCTTGCTTTGGCAAAATACCTAAGGTACATAACCCTCCAGAGAAAGGAAATTTTTACATGAAGAATGGCCTACTCTACAGAAAAGCTGGAACAGGACCTAAAGGGCCAAAATCATACAGGGAGAAGGTTATGGAGCTACGACATGCTGTACCCTTCAGTGGACATATGGGAATAGGTGCCACTGGACAAAGGACAGCTTGTCACTACTTTTGGCCAGGGATCACAGAGGACATAAAGAGATATGTGAGATCCTTCCCAGAATGCCAAAGATGAGCTTCTAAACATAGGACTGCACCAGCAACACTGGGAGAAATGCCCATTATGGGAACACCCTTTGAACGTGTTGCAGTGGATATTGTTGGACCCCTCACTAGGACCAAGAAGAGGAATACTTATATCCTAACCTTGGTTGATACTTGCTCTATGTGGGGAGAGGCAGTAGCCCTGTCATCTATAGATTCGAAGCATGTAGCAGAGGCAGTTGACAATATTCACAAGGTTAGGTTTCCCACATCAAATATTGACTGACTATGTTTCTCAGTTTAAGGGAAAGCTAACACTGGAAGTATTCAGGATATTTCAAGCGAGACATTATCATTGCTCTCCTTATCCCGCACAAGGGAACGGCAAAGTGGAGCGCTTCAATTGGACCCTTATTTCCATTCTTAGAAAGTTGGCAAGTGATAAACCTGATACTTGGGATGTATATTTACCCGCTGCATTATTTGCATACCGGAAAGCACCACATAACTCCACTGAATTGGCTCCAGCTACCTTGTTATTTTGGAAGACCAATCAAAGGTCCACTGGAAGCATTGCTGCGGACATGGACTGATGAAAAAGCAGAGGAAACCATGACTTTCTCCTACCAATATGTCAACGAGTTAACCTCTCGTTTGAAAACAGTTTGGAAACTGGCACATGATAACTTGAGACAGGCCAGGAGGAAGCATGCTGCTTACTACAATAACAAAGCAAAGGATAGGGAACTTGCTGTGGGAGAAAAAGTTCTACTTCTGTTGCCCAGAAGCAATAATAAACTGCAAATTTGATGGCAGGGACCTTATGTCATACTGGCAAAATTTTCCAGAACTAACTTCTTTGACAAGAAGGGAAAAGAGAAGGTATATCATGTCAACCGTCTCAAAAAGTATTAAGACAGGGAATCATCAGAAGTTGCACATATCATGACCCTAGCCATTGCTACAGAAATTGAGAACGAACCTCTTTCCTCCATGGAATACCAATTGAAGGCTACAGAGAGTTATGATCAAGTGAATATTAGTGATCATTTAACTCATGAGCAGAGCAAGCAAGTTCAGGAAGTGTTAGAAACCTATTCCGATGTGCTCACAGATAAGCCAGGTTGTACAAATCTGTTAGAGTATGACATGAAAGTTACTGACCCTACTCCTGTATGTATGAAGACATACCTTATGCAAAAGCACAAGCACCAAGGGAAAAGACTGACTACTTGTTAAAGAAGAAGATTATTTCAAAGTCAGAATCTCCCTACAGCTGAAGTGTAGTGCTATTAATGAAACCTAGTGGAGAACATAGGTTGTGCATAGATTACAGGAAGTTAAATGCTGTTACATAATCTCAAGTGGATCTACTACCTGACACCAACCAATTGTTCTCTACATTGAGTAAAGCTATGTATTTTTCAAAGGTGGATCTAAGCAAGGGATACTACCAAATACAAGTGAAACCAGAAATCAGGCACATTTTGGCATTCAGTACAACCGAAGGACATAATGATTTCAATGTACTGCCATCTGGATTGAAAAATGCTCCAAGTGCATTTTCAAGAATGACGAGGAAACTGTTGGAACCTCTAAAAAATCCACATATTACTAACTTCATGGCTGACATACTTGTTGCTACCAATACATTTGAGGAGCATGTAGAATCACTCTTCATGTTGTTGGATAGACTGAGAGAAACTGGATTGACTGTACGTCCAACCAAGTGCTATATTGAGTGTTCATCGGAATTCTTTGGTCACACTATTTCTAGAGGTCACAACATGTCTCCTGACCCAAAGAATATAGAGAAGTTGAAGAAGGCACAACGACCAAGTGCTATATTGGGTGTAGGGAATCGGAATTCCTTGGTCACACTATTTCTAGAGATCACATGTCTCCTGACCCAAAGAATATAGAGAAGTTGAAGAGGGCACCTAAGAACTAAGAAAGATGTAAGGTCATTTGTGTCCTTATGTGGGTTTTACCAAAAGTATATACCCAACTTTAACTCTATGTGTGCACCACTAACAGACTTAATAAAGAAATGTCAGCCTGATAATATTCAGTGGAATGCTGAGTGTGAGAAAGCTTACACTGAGTGGAAGAATAAATTCACCAGCAAACCAATCCTTGCATTACCCGATATCACGCGGGAATTTGTTTTAAGGACGGATGCAAGTAATTTAGGAATAGGAGCAACCCTGTTACAAAAATCAAAAGCCCAACCGGAAGAGCTCTTACCAGTCGCCTACGCCATTAGGAAACTTAATTCAGCAGAACTGAATTATTCCACTATAGAGAAAGAATGTTTGGCGTTGGTTTGGTCCATCGAGAAGTTCTCAGCCTACTTGTACGCAAACGCTTCATATTACAAAATGACTACCAACCTCTCACATTTCTGTCGGCGTCGAAGAAATTAAATTTCAGGTTGTTACGATGCAGTCTACTTTTATCACCATACTCCTTTACAGTGAATTACATTCCTGGAAAGGAAAATGTAGGAGCAGATTTTCTTAGCTGACACCCAACTGAGATAGAAGGAGAGAAGGCAAGGAATTAACTACGGCAATGCTCACAGTTTGTTAGCTGAAATAAATTTACAGCTTAAAAGGAGGGAGGCTATCTGTCTTGTGTTACAAATTGCCTAGTTAATACACTAGACTGAAACTAGGGCAGAGGTATACAGGTTTGAAAAAAATACGACCGATGGATAAGGCTTATTTCTGCGAGGTGTGTGTCGATGCTAACCAATCAGAACAGGACCCTACATACGACCGATGGATAAGGCTTACTAGCGTTTATTATGGAGGAATAAAACTGAAAATACAAGGGGTAGACTTAGGGCTTGCATAAGAGAACAGAATGACAGACAAGGATGAGAATGGTCTCCTTTTATACGGGATAACTTCATGTATGTGCAGGTACAAAGAAATTTTGGATGGAGTGGTTTTGAAGAATTTGGAACAAAAGAGTGTCAGTGCATCGAGAAATCCTATGGTTTTCCGATTCGAGATTCAATATAAAAACGTTAATACGACCTATATTGGAAAACAACATACGGATGGAAAGATAAACTTACCGAGAATGGAAGACTATAACTCAAAAGGCGCTAAATAGAAAAGGTGCGATGCACGAGGCTGAGGTTTGAAACAATTCTAACACAGAATCCCTCAGAGATGAAATTTTGCAGAAGTAAACCAGAGTTGCGGACCCTTATCTTCCGATACGTACGATCTGTGCCAATAAAAGTAACTCGCGGAGAATTCAAACTCACTTGTACAGCGTAAAGACAGAAGGACGGAGGCTAAAGAGAGACGCCTGTGAAGCTAACACTTTGTTATCTGTAGCCAGACAGTACTATACTCCACCAAAAGCCAGTCTTTTCTGATCTTTATAAGATCCTAAGAGGGTACGTAGAATTATTATGTATATCAAGTAAATAAATATAACTTTTATTTCAGGATTTGGTATGTGAAAGATTTAATGAAAGTAGCATAATACTTGTAATAAGTAGGTATGATTGCCGAAGGTTGGAACCTTAAAATATAACTTTGACTCAGTCCTTATTAGGGCTAATACAGTCCTTATCAGGGTTAATACAGTCCTTATCATGACTAATACAGTCCTTATTAGGGCTTTTACACCCTGCCGTTAAGAGCTGACTTATCAGGCAGAGGGAAAGGGTGATTAGACATCATGCCATGTGTGTAAATAATTGATGTATTATACTTCCGTATTATTTTATTTTACAAAATGTTTGCAGCTAGACACCTGTTTTGTCTTGCTTTTCCTTATCAGACTGAGCCATGTATCATTCATTACATGCATACACCTAAAACTCACTCATCTCATGAACAGATAGGTTGTGTGTGCTATATAAGCCAAAGATAGCCACATATCCACTATTACAACTACCTGATCCACTGTAAAAAGTACGAGCAACAGAGGCTAGAATTAAAAACATACTTTAAAAACCACAATATAGACATGACAGGTGATAAGGTTTTAAGTATAGATGCCCCAGAGGAAGCCCAATCAATACTAAAACGATATATACGCAAAACAAAGGAAAACATATAAGGTTAATACCTGACAATATTAGTTCATCCAAAATAGAAATTAAGCAACAAAAACTAACAAATCATTGAAAAAATAACACATTTAAAGGCAAAATTACTAACTTCTCATAGGACAAGGAAAGACAACGAGGAAAAAAAATCCACCAATTTAAAATGAACAAATAATAATACAAACTAAATACCAACAGGTGCAAAAGGAAATAGTTATCTAAAGATAATACAAAACTTAAAATAAAATGACACGATACCCCAATTATAACCAACTTTTAGGTTGAACAGGGTAGACCAAGATGGTGAACGAGAAGAGGCAATAATGATCAACTGTTAAGTGCCCACTCTCCACCTTTTCCCACAAAAGAATATCCACTATTGTCTACAGGTTCGAAGGTATGAGCAAAATCAGAGGTCTAAGAGTGAGGATCAATCTGAGCTACCTGAAATAATACAGTTTATGATGAAAGTATTAGTCTGAGAGCATTAGCCAAGAACATAGACTAAAAGACAGCCAGAAACTTTGTTTTCAACAGAAGTGAAAATTAACAGGACATACTTTTTAGTTAATAACTCAATCGAATTAGAAAATCACCATTCTTCAGATTTTGTAAAAATTTAATTTATTGAATATCATCATCACCCATTCACATTTCACAAAAGACAAAAATAGATGAACATGTTTAATTCAAATTAAATTGTACTCAACTGACTTATTACCTTTATATTGTTACAGTTGAATTTTTACAGTTCATTTTTTGAATTGTTTGATTATCATAGGAGGTCACTTAGCTAAGCGGCAATTTATGGTCTGACTTTAATCTGAATATTTTCTAAAGCAGATTCTTTCACAACCGTGACTATCCTGTGATACCAGTGTTCTTCTCTGACACTGGGACTTCACCCATTCAAGGCAGAATCCTATTTCTGTTCTTCCAGTACCGTATCTACTACTGACTTCTCCATATAAAACCTTACGCTACAACAATATTTACAATAAATAGTTTTCAGTCGATCTACCTAGCTTACTTTATTTCAAAGGCCAGTACTTTGTTTAAAAGGGCAGTAACTCCTAACCCTAACATTTATTATACGGGAGATAACCCATAAGACAAAAGAAACCAGTGGCAACTTCAAATTAAACATTTTGTATTAAGCAATTCACAACTTTTTAACACACAAGCTATTCACAGCAGATAAAATTTTGATGCTTAGGAAACATTGCTAAAAGCTGTAAAATAAATATATTTATTTTCATTTTGCTTTATTTAAAAATAGAAACTTGCAACCGAAAGCCAGTAAAAGTGCATTTTATATTTATAAAGTAGAAATTTCTTTCAATTATTCCATCTTGTCGTTTCTAATTCATTTTTTGACCGGCACTTGATGCCGCAAATAAATTAATTCTTTGTCGTCAGTCGATCTCAGATAGATTAGTCTCTCTCTCCTATAAAGCTGGAAGTCTGACCCAGGCTTCTCTTCTCACCATACAGCTTCTGCTATCATACCCGGGAGTGGAGTTGAGGATGAGTACTCAATATCCATTTAAATACAGCATAAGGCAAACGCAATACATAGTCTCTGACAACAAAAGCCCAATTTCTGGCCTTCTCGTGGAGGGACTGTTGCAACTAACAGGAGAAGGCGCGAATCTCTGATGCCCTAAAACCAGAAAGCTGTGGGGTAGTTGATGCCCGTAAGATATGGATGGGAAATCATCTAGAAGAAGGAAAACTCTGATTTCAAACCACCTGCAAACTTGCAAGTAGTCTGTAGGCAGCTAGAGACCAAGGAAAGCAAACCGGAATAAGTGCTTGCTTAAAAATCGGATGTGCTGGTGTAGGAGGAAAGAAGCACTGAACCGCGATGCCGAGGTGATGGACAGCCTATTAGGAAATAAGTCTGTCACTTCAACAACGCTTATTGGAGAAAGGGACTACTTTTGTCATTTTTGGACCAACCCTTCACGCACGTGATGCATGGGGGAGGAAACATAACGACCTGTTAAATATATCTATTTTGAAATGTTAACAAAGCTATTATTTTTATATTTTAGAAATTAATATTATTTTGTATTGTATTGTATATTAGCATTAAAACTGTCACCATTAAACGAAATATGATTTTTTTATTAAAGCTTTCATAAAGATTTGAGTTTTTTTTTTTAAATGTGCTCTTATATAAGTAAAAAAAAATATCTAGTTATCTACAACAACTTACGTCGATTACAATTAAACGTATTACGGACGAAAAAATATGCTTTGTTGCCCGCTCCGCAATAAGTATGGTCTAGCCAAAGAGAAGATTTATTTCATAATGCAAACAGATGACGTCATAAATTATTTGACTTTATATATTAAGGTAAAGAATAGTTTTTTTTAATGCTCTATTGGTAATCTTCTTCTTCTTTGATCCTTAGCCGCCGACCGTCAAAGCAGTCAGTGGCCATCACGCCTAGTGGCGTCTTGTAGGGCAACAACAAATTGATTCCACTTTGCTCGGTCGGTGGCCATCCTTCGTACAGTGCCCCAACTCTGGTTCATTCTTTGCATCTCAGCCTCCACAGTCCTCCGCCAGGTTGTTTTTAGTCGGCCTCTCTTTCGTTTTCCTTCAGGGGTCCAAAGCATAGCTGTTCTTGTGATGGCATCGGGGTCTCTTCTGAGGACATGGCCAACCCAGCTCCAGCGTCTGCCAGCTATGATGGTGTGCATGTCCTCTTGCTTGCTCCGAGTAATCAGATCTTGGTTAGTGATGGTATTCGGCCAAAAGATTCGGTGAATTTTTCTTAGGCATGTTGTGTGAACAGAGGATAATTTCGACATTTCCTTCTCTGTAACTCTCCAGCATTCTGCACCATAGAGAAGCACAGAAAGCACACAGCTCTGATATAATCTATTGGTAATAGGGGTTACTAAATAAGCAATATACATATGTTTAACATATTTTTAACTGACGTATGCTGATTTTCGTTGGTTAGATCTATATTTCGAAGGAATGTCATTTATCCAGTTTTACTTTATTAATTCTCTTTATTTATACACTGCCAAGTAGAAAAAAAAAACCGCAATTATCATGTATTATGGCCTTGGTTTTACTAGCACATCCATTTCTCAATACAGCATTAATTATATTTATGTACGGTTTCAGATTTTTTTTTTACCTTTAACATGTTAAGTCCTTCCTACCCAAGTTCAGTGCTTCTTGCCTAGCAGGTAAGGTTCTCTGGACAGTGGGCGGTACCTATGTCGTAAAGTCGTGTGTAAACCCACTTCTTTGTTAATACACTATGTCAATATACAAATAGGCACAGCCAATCCACGTTCAACAGACTCTGAGACAGAATAAATTACACGAAGTCAAGTTCCCGCAAGATGGCGGCAGACATAATGAATTAGGAAAAATATAAAAGAAAAAAACTGTTGCTTCGGAACTCGGTCACGGAAAGTACGAAAACGCCGGCAATTAAAAAGACTAAAACGCCGAGAACCAATCAAAAGGGTTCCTTACACACTGGCAGTTACCTGCGTTGACCTATATACATGGGGGCGCGTTTTATTCAAATCACACACAAACACGAAAACCAGCCAAAACGACAGACTGTGGAAGAGAAAGTTGTCAAGACGAATTCCTGCTTACCTGCATGACCGGGCAAACTTGCTTCAACAGTCGAGTCAAAATTCTGGCTTGTATTAATCTTAGAGGGTTTATTCGTGTCATCCAACCTGAGGTCGTAAGTTCGGATCAATCCTACTGCCTGGAACTTCGCAGGAGCATAGTGGTTGTATCGGAGCTACATCGTTAGTTCCCCCCCCCCCCCCCCCCCCCCCCAGTCTTGGATTGGCTAAAGGAACGATCATCAGTAGGTGTTGTGTGAATCAAATTAAGAAGGACAGAACTGTTTTAAGAGATGAGTACACATTAGTGCCATTTCCGTCGGCAAGTGTGAGCAATTAACTGTCAATGAAGAAAAAGTGATTTAGCATAGTGAGAGACAAGATTAACAGCACAGCTGATAAATTTTTCTGTAATTGATTAACAGCACAGCTGATATATATATATAATTGTGTTCCTATAATTGGAAGACTTGTTGTAATATATATATATAAATCATATGTAAACTTACAAATCCATTACATTCCATCTTCCAACATCCACCCTTCAGCACAAAGAGTAGATAGTGTATATACTTAATAAATAAGGAAATTGTATTTGAACGACTTGTCAAGTTTATAATTGTTAAGTGAAATCTGTTTCCTTGTTTTAATATCACAGTTAGTTACACAGCGAGGTGGCATTTTATGACTGTCTTCACTCTACTAATTTTTCGAGAGCAGATCATTCACAGCCGTAACTAATTTGTGATACCAGTAGTTCTCTCATACACTGGGACTTCACCATTTTCCTGCAGAAATTATATTTCGGTATTGTCAGTACTATACTGATCCTAGAGCCAATAAAAACCTCACGCTACACCTAGGTACTGCTCACTGTACAGTGTCCGCTACCGTCAGGTAGGATACACTGTACAGTGTTCCCTACCGTTCAGTGCTTCCTCCCTCCTACACCGGTTACATGTCTGTAAACCTCTCTCCCGGTGTTTGCCATGGCCCACCTGTTTAGCCACGTTTCTTTGTATATGAAACAATGGAATGAACGAAATAAATAATGTGGAAATTAATCGTAGAGCACATCAGAAATACAACTCACATTATGACCAAGAGGTTTTTTGTCACGGTTAGGACATAGGTACAGGTTGTGAGTATATTCGTTTACCTTAATGTAAGATTGTACTAAGGAAGTCTATAGATGAGGGCACAGAGTTGTCAGGAAAGTATATGTCACGAGAGGGTAGATGTTTATTGAATTTGTAAGATATCCTGGACACAAAGTTGTATCAGGTGATACCAGGATAGTGCCAGATAAGAGTCTGGTCTTATAAGTAATACCCCCTTCTCTGAAAAGAG
Source organism: Oreohelix idahoensis (assembly GCA_024509875.1). Lineage (NCBI taxonomy): Eukaryota > Metazoa > Mollusca > Gastropoda > Stylommatophora > Oreohelicidae > Oreohelix > Oreohelix idahoensis. The sequence continues at coordinate 127,355 of JAMPIV010011480.1, read as the reverse complement.
TAAGGATGTATAGATATCAAAGGTAGGATCAAGCTGTATAAGTTCCTAGAGAAGATGGTAATATATTACTCTAAGTTCCTACTTGCCCTCCCCAGATCCTCCTCTGTTAATTTTATTAGTATTATTATTATTATTAACTCTGCTACGGGTATTAACTAATCTATCTACCAACAAGAACTGTAACTTAGCTTAAAGAATTTAAGTAAGTCTGGTGGTAAATATTTACAATTTATTTTTACAGATTTTCTGTTCTGTTTGGAAATTCTTCAAGAAAATCAAATTTTAAATACATCATTTAAATAAATAAACATTTGAAAATAGTTCTAAATTAGCACAAGTCACTCAAATTGTAGCAAGTCCTTCCCCCTTGGTTGAACTAGCTGTTTGTAGAATATCTATGTCTTTATAACACTGTTATTTCACTGTCATTTGATTTAGGCTATCACTGACTATACTTGTGCACACCAAAAGTCATCATAAAATGTGTCTTTATTAGAATCTTGATTTTAATATAGTGGTGTCATCGGGATACTCTGAACAGTAGCCTTGTTTGGCCACTTATCTGGTGAATTGAAGTCTGTCACACTCCTGACATGGAAGAAAAAGTCACATGAAGTTCCTCCAGGCAGTGAATACTGGGTAACTGGCCCTATAGACAACAAGGGCGCTCGCACCACAATTTCCAGCAGTAGTGGCTGACTCTTTGAAGTGTGTGTGGTTGACAGAATATAACCGTCAAGTACATACAGTCGAGCTGTTAATGGTCACACAGTCTGCTCTCAGATGCAAAAGGCAAAGAAGTCTCTCTCTGGCAGAACTCGCGCTCTCGCTGTATTTGAAATTTTAGTATGGCCTATTTCCATTTAGGGCACGTCCTATATTATAGGCCAAGGCCGGACGACAGAGAGGGTTTTTCTGCTAATGTGTGTTTTGTGTTCCGAAATGCAGACCATGAAAACGAGTAATCTACACACCCTTCTTATTCATGGACCGATTTCCTTCATCTTAGGCTTAAATTATACCCTGAATTACTCTTTATCTATGTACATAATAGTCTTTTACTATCATACTACCATCTGTTCCTAGGCGTAGCCTAAACAACACAATTTTTGACTTGCCTTATGTCTCGATGCAGTCCATTCGAGATTTCTTCCTTTCTTCATTACTTCCCGTGGAAATCTTTGCACACACTATCAGATAAACATTCCTATTATAGAATTCTTGACCTCTGCATTGCTGTACTTCGCTCCTAAGTCTGTAGCTTACCTCCAATTGAACCACGGTTACACAGATCTAAGCTCGCCATTGTTTACGCAGTACGTTGTAAACACGATACATGCAGATGCGATTCCATTGGTTCGTCAAGGATATACTGTCATAAAGTATGGCGCACTGTTTTGGTCAGAATGCCGTTTTTGTGAATTCGACTTCACGACAGTATAGATAAAGAAAGCAATAAAAGATTGAAGAAACTGAAGAAACCTTAGTACGAAACAAAGGAGGATTGAAGGAATTAAGAAAAGTGTTTTTAAAAAATACACACAGAAATGAACTAGGTGGATAAAAAAAAAAGGTAACAGATTAGGCAAAAGACTAATACAGCGTCAAATTAATAGAAGCGGAAAAAATATAGTGGTTAAAAAGCCGGAAATATCGTGGTTAGAACGGGTTGAAATATCGAGTTAAAAAGTTAGGAAATATAGAGGTTAAGAGGCGGAAAATGGGGGGGGGGGGGGCGGAAATAGAAAGGTTAAAAAGGCAGAAACTACATAGGTTTAAAAGGGGGGAACATACAGCGGCTGAAAAAAGAGAAAGATAGCTTTAAAGAGGGAACATAAAGATGTTTAAAGGGGGAACGAAGATGTTGAAAATTGGTAAATGTAGAGGTCAAAAAGGTAGAACCATTGGAGGTTTTAAAAAAGGGGAGAATATAGAAAGCAACTGGTGGAAAGCAATGAGTAAAAAAGGGGGGAATATAGAGTGTAAGACGATGAAGATATGGGGGTTAAACATGGGGAAAACATAGAGGTTTAAAAAAAGGAAAAATATAGAGGTTAAGACGGCGAAGATGTAGAGGTTAAACATGGTGAAAACATAAAGGTTTAAAAAGGAAAAATATAAAGGTTAAGACGATGAAAATACAGAGGTTACACATGAGGAAAACATATAAGTTAAACGGTAGAAGCTTAATACATAAAGTATAGTGCAGTGCAGAGTGTGAAGATTAACTAAAGTTTCAACGGAAACATAAGAATAATAAGAACCAATACATAATGAAAAACACACTGACAGTATTAAAAACAATAGAAAAATGTACGCCGAAAAAAATGCAAGGTGAAAGAAAATGGCTCCCAACGCTGACTATTTATTACACTTGTCGACTTCAGTTGAACTAATAATCTACCAACATGAATTTTTAAAGTCAAAACGCCCCTGTTCAAATGTAGACTAAACAAACGCCCCACCAATGTGATAATTTAAAAAGACAATCATGAAAAAATGGACAGTGACAAACAAATTCAACCATTTGATAATAAAGTCCAACTTTCCAGCGAATTTTTATGTCAATACCTGTCTTAAAATGACAATCCAAAATAAGCTCATAATCAGGTAATATTTGAGGACACTTTTGTACAAATTAAACTGACCTCATTTTCACAACAAGGTAACAGACCTAATGGAATGTTGAGACAAGTTCGTCTCTGATAATGGCGGACTCTTAAGTTTGAAAACTGACGTGCCTGGTCGTCTGTTACCTTCACCGTCATTTGGTTTGAAATGATCATTAAAAAAAAAAAATAAAACGGTAACGGATTGGGGCCATCTTGAAATATTCTTTTTTTTCCGTCTCACTCTTTATGGAGCAAGGAACAACAGCTGCAACTGATCCCCTTGCAGGAAGCCTGCGTCAAAACATCTACGTGATCTTGCAATTATATTTTATGTAGCTATTTGTTTCACATGATGAGCTTGCCAGAGTAATGCACATCATCTAAGTCACTCCTTACTACACAGAAACAACTCTTATGAAAAACAACTGCTGCCTTGCAGGGAAGTCACGGAAAACCAAAGGCTAGTGAAGCATAATAAATAAATGCATGTTGAAGAAGGATGCAGGGAGCGGCAAGGCGCACAACATAGTGCAACTCAAACCGCCTTGAGATGAAGGCGAAGGAAGACAAAGAGGAACCTTATACGACATGATCTTATTGATTGTAAAACTGTAAACAAGATCACGTGTCATATAGTAAAATACACAACAGTAAGTACACTGAACCAGTCTTCTTCTTCGTGTATTCTCAGACGTCTATTTGAATATTCTCAATGACAGCAGTGGTCAGATTGATGCTTTTTTTGTATCTTTATAGAGTTTTTTCCTGGAATGGTAATGGTGACGACCATACGTGCTTTCTCTGTTGCTCACATATTGGGGCATCTTTGAAGTAGATGTTCAGCAGTCATTTTATCAGTACCACAGTTACACTCATCGGTAGTTCCTATCTTTAGCTTGTTGAGTAGATGGTATCCCAATCTGTTGTGACTGTCACAGAGGTTATTGATCATAAATTGCCTACATCCTCTTCTTTCTTCTTTCACCCGTATCCTCTATTTTTGTTATCCTTCTTACTTTCCTTCCTGTATTTTTCGCATCCATTCGTTTGCGAAAAATATTTTCATCCTCATTTCTTAACGTTACCTGTGTCTTTTCTCAAAACTGAGAATCGCACTAGTGATGGTATTACGTAGATGTCAGTCTCTGCTGGTCGAACGATAGCTGTGAATATACGGTTCTCGCCAGACATGCGTCTGCAGTGTCCCCGGTCAGAGCGCTGCCCGACCAGTTTCTTCGGCTAGGTTTCTGGGCCTGGGGTGTGAGAATTCGCTCCGTCGGACATGGCAGGCAGACGGATCGTCTACATTTTGCAGCAACGCATGAGAGTTTTCGTCAGAATAGCCCGGCGTAGCGTGAAAAATCGCTCCGCACTGCAGACGGGCTGTCTGAGATTTGAAACTCACACGCGCACTCTCGGTCACTGATGGCAGTTACGACATGCGTCTAGTTGACGTAAGGGTTTTTACACGTACTAGGGGAGATTATTTCGTTTGCGAAATAAGTTGGGGCTTTTGTCTAATTTTAAGATATTGGCCCGAGTTGGAAACTAACTTCACTCATTCTCCATTTTACAGTAGACGTGGTCACTTCGTTCTAGAACACTTAAACTTATAAGTGATGTCTCTTAGTTTCGTTGTGATACGTAGTTCTGTGTGAGGTAAAATATTGATCTTCCTTATCAGTCATTTCTGACCAAAGGAGCGTACCTCCCGAAATAACTTTCGGTGGCACGAGGTTGGGCAATGTTAGATCAGGCTGTTGCCCATGCAGCATGACCCGGCCTGGACGTCAGAGGAACGGTCTAGCCGATACAGTCTGACACCAGTAGCAACAGCCTAGTCACTAGTAGGATACGGAACTTGCCCTCCAAATCATCTTCCCTTTTAGTCATTACTGACTGTATAAGGGATACAGACACCTCGAGAGCAGAGGGTCTGGGAGCCGGACATTCTGCGTCCCCGAGTCATTGCTGACCATATATGGGAACACAGACACCTCAAGACCCGTAGGTCTGAGGAAAATGCCGGACTGAAGTAAAATATTATATCTAGTATATCTAGTATTTTGCGAAATGTTTAAAGTGGTTAATCGCTTATTTATTTCCCTAGTTAGATTTGGTGCAGAGTGATTAATTTATAAGTCTGTATTAATTTCTAGTGACGCATACAGTGGAAAGCGGAATAAATTATATTTCTAGCTTAACAAATATGTAGCCATAATGAATTTAATTTAACTGCTAACTACTCAGTCGAGTATATTTTTCTAAACAAACTTATAAATGCCAGATGCATCATGAGTGGTGACGGAAATACGCAGATATTCCTAATTCATGATGAGTGATTTTTTATATAACTTATTTCACGGGAAGCTCTAAATATAAGTCAAGCTGTAGGCTTGCCGTTTAAAATGTAAGTTATAACGAGTACATATTCTGTATATTATATTATATGTTGTTTTTCTTCATTCAGTGAATATTGGGGTGAACCCAACTTGCCGGCGTTTAGTAAAGAGACATATTTGTGAGAAGCATAGACATTTCCTATCTTTAACCACGTGGGTTTTTTCCAAGTAACACTAGTCTGACAGTGCATGTGCCATCAGAGATAGACAGTAATACCAATCCCACTAACGGATTCTAAAGACTAGAAATATATATTGGGATTTTGAGCCAGTTCATATTGCTCCACAAATTTAAATGTACATGCTGCCTGGCGGCGAGAATAATTACAAGAAATAACATTAACATTTTCTGACACTATTGAAAGAGTGGATAGTGAACCAAGACTAGCTGTTGAGAGCAGTTGTCCACTGGTTATCTTTTTCCAAATTAAGGGAATCCTAGTGTTTTTTTTTTTTTACTCTGTGTGCCCGGTTAAACTTGCTTATACAAACTGATTCAAGTGACATTTATAGTAATCATAAATTTAACTGGTGAAGTGAACGCTCCCCGAAAACAGTGGAAGAAACCTGTAATTGTAGAGCTGGGATTCGCTTTATCCAAAGAATACAGATTCACTGTAGAGAAGTGTCCTAAGGTTGCGCCAGACGGCGAACAGCGGTACAGATAGGTAAGCACGTGTGCCAGGGTACCCTGATGAAAGAACCGAGTGAAAGTGGACTGAATGAGTTTTTTTCTGATAACTATTTATTCCCCCACTTTATAGCTTCTTTATGAAAGACTTGCTGCTTAATTTAATTGTTCCTTTAGAATAGATACTGCTGTCATAAGTCAGTTCTTACCTTCAAGAAAGGGGACAATATTAGACCCTAACCATATGCATCTATAACCCTTTGGGCCATCATCTGTCATCCTAACGGGGCTGTGGGCTAAACCTAGAGTTAAGATCATAACGGGGCTATCATCCTTGTAGCATTTTTCTTGAATTTTTGGACTATTTGTATATGCGTTCCTTGATGCATTTTTTTTTTTTGGTGTTGTGAGAAGATTTTTTGATGATAATTAAAATCTCTCTTGAACTAAATCAGTGCGTTGGTCAGCTCGTTCTAATACATATATATTCATTGTTATAGATTTCCCACGTCTGTGTGTTCAACTGTCGTCACGTGTATGTGCGTGCCCGTGAGTAGATAGAAATATATGTAATATATATATATCTGTGTTTAGACTGTCTGACGCCTTAAAAGCTGTCGTAGAGGATAGGTGAAAAAGAGAAGATTTCCTCGATTTTTTTCAGAGACAGCCTCTATATCACAGTCTATCATCTCACTTGTGGAAATTCTATTTCTTTTACTAACTCTCACTGTGTCTATCACCTATTCTAACCTATTCAGAAGGGACCAACCCAAGTCTTAATTCTCCTATCTAAAATCTACGACAAATGTGGTCTCGTCCGAATGATTTTTGAACTTAGAATAGGAAGACGAGTACGACAAATGTGGCCTCGTCCGAAGGATTTTTGAACTTAGAATAGGAAGACGAGTACGACAAATGTGGACTCGTCTATCTGGATTTCGAACTTTAGATTCTTTATTCTGTAATAGAGTAAGAGTTTGATGTCTTGTGAGTTGGAATATCTTATAATAATTTATCCCCTAGACTAACGATCTGTTTACGGGCGTGCTGACCACACAAACTGATAAGTTTTTTCCACAGCATTTTGAATAATATACATTTGAGTTACAGGTGGATTTTGTCGGAATATATGTTAATTGTTGATTTGTAATACTAAACGCTGGTAAAGTGGTGAGTGTATAACAATCACAGGGTTTTGAAGAAGTAGGTGTTTGAGCAAAAGCTAAGGAGTGCGTTTCGGACTATTTGTCCAGATTAATTGCCTCCCTTACCCTGACTGTCTTCAGGGGTGAAACTTATAGTGGATTAAAAATTAAGGGATTTTTTTTCTCCTTAAAATTTTTGCAATAATATTTTGTTTTCCACTGTAGCAACTTATTTTTCTGTAGTAAATCTTAACTACCATTTATTAGGCGAAGTCGTTTGCATTAGGTGCTTAATTGCCGATTAATAGCAGCGATAGTTAGACACTACATTTTTTGGGAGGAGGTATCCCAGGTTATAAGTATATCATCTTTTTTTTTTTAAATTTTGGTATTTTCTCCTAAGTGGTAGGAACCAGTGCATCCTTTTTTTCCCTATTTCTTTCTGGACTGTCTCAGCCACTGACTTATTATGGCAGAAAGGGCAAAGCTTAGACAACTCATCAAGGACGAAGCGAGAGAGGAGGGACTGGAAGGAGAAGAAGCGAAAGCTTTTGTCAGGGACGAACTTGAGAGATATGATGCGGAGAGGAAAGAAGAAGAACTAAAGAGGAAAGAAGAAGCAGCGGAGTGGAAAGAAGCGGATGACCGGCTATTACAGCAGAAGAAGATGGACGAGGAAATGGAAATTCGCAGGATGCAGCATGAGGAAAGAGAGAAGGAGAGACAGCATGAGGAAAGAGAGAAGGAGAGACAGCTTGAGGAAAAAGAGAAACAGAGACAGCATGAGTTGGCTCTTAAAACGCTAGAATTCCAAAGCCGTGGTGCTGCCTCTACCTCCAGCAATGGAGAGTCTTCTCCTCATTCTTCTTTAACTGATCCTTCTAACCCTCAATCTACTCATCTCACTGCTATGTCTTTTCCGTTAGAATCTTTTCCTTGTCCTAATGAGAAGATTGACACGTACCTAGAGAAATTTGAGAAAATTGCAACTCTGTACGGTTTAGAGAGGTCCCGTTGGAACATGAAGCTTTCTCAGGCGCTGAAAAGCAGTGCGTATGATGTTTACACCAAACTGGAAAGCAGCCAACAAGACAACTATGAGGTGTTGAAGAAAGCGTTACTGGAGCGCTTTGAAATGAACGCTCGCAAATTTTTGCAACTGTTTCGCAACAGCAGGAAAGAGAATTCTGAAACTTTTCAGCAGTTCTCGTCTCGTTTGAAGGGTTATCTGACAAAGTGACTAGAGCTCTCGCAGCTCCCCTCTACCTATGAAGGTCTGGAGGAATTTGTTCTAACAGAACAAATAAAGAACACTTTGTCTGCAGATACCCGGAGATTTCTAGCTGAGCAGGGGGCAGAAAAACTTGAAGACATCTTAGAGAAGTCTGAGCGTTACCAAAAAGCGCCACAAAACGGAAACCGACAGAGGAGCATTTTCGAAAAAATAATCTAGAGCAATCTTCTCAGGCTTCTAACCAAAATATCCACAGAGAAACTGGACCTCAAAACCCCCCTCCTGAAAAATCCAAGTTCTACAAGAACAAGTACCCCAACCACCCCACACAGTCTGATCAACCTGACCGCCCTACATGGCAGCGTGGCCAGAAAGGTCAAGGTGGCAAAGGGAGAACCCCTGAGCACGGGACATATGATCAGACCGAGCACACCGAGCCTAAACGCATCGGATGCTTATTAACAGTGATTCCCAACCTGTTGGGGATAGACCCTCAACGCGAGGTACTGTTACTTTGAACGGTTCTCAAACTTCTTGTTTATTTGACACGGGGCTTTCGTATGATTGCATTGTTGCCAGAAACCTGGTTAAACCCGGTCAAGAGACAGCAGAGACCGTCCAATTTTGTGGAGTTCGTAAGAGTGATGCACCTACAGCGCTTCCCATCGCATTGGTGGAGATACACTCTGACTTTGTCAGAGGCGTGATCAAAGCGGCTGTTATGGATGATCCCATCTACCCAGTCATACTTGGCGGTAGATACGTGTGTATTGGGAAACCGGAAGAGCCGATTGTGGCAGCAGTAACTACAAGAGGGCAAACCAAAAAGGAACGGGAGCCTGCGCCTAATTTGTTACCCATGGAACTTAAAGAAGCGCAACAAAAGGACCCTACTTTGGCACCCTGCTTTAGGAAACTGCCCATGGCTAAGGAACCCAGACAGCACGGGGACATTTTTTCTAAGGATGGCGTACTTTATCGCAGAACGGGCAAGCCTGACCAAGGTTACAACCAGCTCCTAGTACCGAAACAGTACAGAAGCCAAATCCTAGAAATGGGGCACTCTCTTCCCTTCAGCGGACATATGGGACAGAACGCCACAAACCAACGGATAACCACTCATTATTGGTGGCCAGGAGTAAATACTGATATTATCAGATATGTCAAATCCTGTGCCCAGTGCCAACGTGTGCCACCCAAGCAACGGGCACCCCCAGTCTCTTTGGGTGAAATGCCAATAGTGGGAACACCATTCGAACGGGTTGTGATCGACATTTTAGGGCCTTTCGAAAGGACTAAAAGAAGGAACAGGTTTATCCTGACCTTAGTCGATACATGCACTTTATGGGCAGAAGCTATCCCGCTAACATGCGCAGATGCCAAGCATGTCGCAGAAGCCCTCGTGCAGATTTTCACTCGGTTGGGATTCCCTCAGCAAGTGTTGACGGATAACGGATCTCCATACCGAAACCTGTTGATGGATGAGATCGTTAAGATCTTGAGGACCCAACACATTCACACTAAGCCATATACTCCGGCCGGAAATGGGCTCGTGGAACGTGCTAATGGAAACCTCAACATGATGCTAAGTAAACTGGCACAAGTGAAACCTGAAGATTGGGATCTTTGTATTCCTGCAGCTTTATTTGGCTACAGAGAATCTCCTCATACTTCCACAGGATTTCCGCCAGCTACACTTTTATTCGGCAGACCCATTAAGGGCCCGCTTGAAGCCTTACTTCAGTCTCTGACAGACCAGAAGGCTGATGAGACAGTTGTCTCAGCAAGTAAATATGTGTCGGATTTAAAGGAAAGGTTGAAACTAGGATGGGACCTAGCAACGACTAACTTTAAGCGAGCACGCACAAAGCACGCTAACCGATACAGGAAAGTCGCGAAAGAGAGAGAACTGCAAGCAGGAGAGAAAGTTTTGGTGTTACTCCCTACCGGAAACAACCAACTGAAGATCGGATGGCACGGGCCGTTTACCGTCCTGAAAAAGATTTCTAAGGCTAACTACCAGATCTCTATTCAAGGAAAGGAGAAGGTTTTCCATTTAAATCTGTTAAAGAGATACTTGGAAAGACCAGTGCCGACCTCCGACCATCTCCTGACGATCGCCAAAACTGACGAAGATGACGATAGTGGCAGGGAAATTCCACTGCAATCACAGGAAATCTTTGAAAAATGTCAGAAACGGCGACGCTCTTTCAAGCGCGCATGGGAGACATTCCAGAGGAAGGAAACTTTGGGAGTAGACTTAAGTAGGAATTGGAGAGAAACGGAGGGGGAAGATGAGAGGGAAGAAGACAGACACCCTGAAGCTACGGATATAGGAAATTTATTCCCATAACGTAGACATGGACTGCTTCCATATCTTAAAGGGGGGACGTTCTGTCACAGAGGTTATTGATCATAAATTGCCTACATCCTCTTCTTTCTTCTTTCACCCGTATCCTCTATTTTTGTTATCCTTCTTACTTTCCTTCCTGTATTTTTCGCATCCATTCGTTTGCGAAAAATATTTTCATCCTCATTTCTAAACGTTACCTGTGTCTTTTCTCAAAACTGAGAATCGCACTAGTGATGGTATTACGTAGATGTCAGTCTCTGCTGGTCGAACGATAGCTGTGAATATACGGTTCTCGCCAGACATGCGTCTGCAGTGTCCCCGGTCAGAGCGCTGCCCGACCAGTTTCTTCGGCTAGGTTTCTGGGCCTGGGGTGTGAGAATTCGCTCCGTCGGACATGGCAGGCAGACGGATTGTCTACATTTTGCAGCAACGCATGAGAGTTTTCGTCAGAATAGCCCGGCGTAGCGTGAAAAATCGCTCCGCACTGCAGACGGGCTGTCTGAGATTTGAAACTCACACGCGCACTCTCGGTCACTGATGGCAGTTACGACATGCGTCTAGTTGACGTAAGGGTTTTTACACGTACTAGGGGAGATTATTTCGTTTGCGAAATAAGTTGGGGCTTTTGTCTAATTTTAAGATATTGGCCCGAGTTTGAAACTAACTTCACTCATTCTCCATTTTACAGTAGACGTGGTCACTTCGTTCTAGAACACTTAAACTTATAAGTGATGTCTCTTAGTTTCGTTGTGATACGTAGTTCTGTGTGAGGTAAAATATTATATCTAGTATATCTAGTATTTTGCGAAATGTTTAAAGTGGTTAATCGCTTATTTATTTCCCTAGTTAGATTTGGTGCAGAGCGATTAATTTATAAGTCTGTATTATTTTCTAGTGACGCATACAGTGGAAAGCAGAATAAATTATATTTCTAGCTTAACAAACATGTAGCCATAATGAATTTAATTTAACTGCTAACTACTCAGTCGAGTATATTTTTCTAAACAAACTTATAAATGCTAGATGCATCATGAGTGGTGACGGAAATACGCAGATATTCCTAATTCATGATGAGTGATTTTTTATATAACTTATTTCACGGGAAGCTTTAAATATAAGTCAAGCTGTAGGCTTGCCGTTTAAAATGTAAGTTATAACGAGTACATATTCTGTATATTATATTATATGTTGTTTTTCTTCATTCAGTGAATACTGGGGTTAACCCAACTTGCCGGCGTTTAGTAAAGAGACATATTTGTGAGAAGCATAGACATTTCCTATCTTTAACCACGTGGGTTTTTTCCAAGTAACACTGGTCTGACAGTGCATGTGCCATCAGAGATAGACAGTAATACCAATCCCACTAACGGTTTCTAAAGACTAGAAATATATATTGGGCTTTTGAGCCAGTTCATATTGCTCCACAACATTTAAATGTACATGCTGCCTGGCGGCGAGAATAATTACAAGAAATAACATTAACTTTTCCGACACTATTGAAAGAGTGGATAGTGAACCAAGACTATATGTTGAGAGCAGTTGCCCACTGGTCATCTTTTCCAAATTAAGGGAATCCTCGTGTTTTTTTACTCTGTGTGCCCGTTTAAACTTGCTTATCCAAACTGATTCAAGTGACATTAACAGTAATCAAAAATTTAACTGGTGAAGTGAACGCTCCCCAAAAACAGTGGAAGAAACCTGTAATTGCAGAGCTGGGATTCGCTTTATCCAAAGAATACAGATTCACTGTAGAGAAGTGTCCTAAGGTTGCGCCAGACGGCGAACAGCGGTACAGATAGGTAAGCACGTGTGCCAGGGTACCCTGATGAAAGAACCGAGTGAAAGTGGACTGAGTGAGTTTTTTTCTGATAACTATTGATTCACCCACTTTATAGTTTCCTTATGAAAGACTTGCTGCTTAATTTAATTGTTCCTTTAGAATAGATACTGCTGTCATAAGTCAGTTCTTACCTTCAAGAAAGGGGACAATATTAGACCCTAACCATATGCATCTATAACCCTTTGGGCCATCATCTGTCATCCTAACGGGGCTGTGGGCTAAACCTAGAGTTAAGATCATAACGGGGCTATCATCCTTGTAGCATTTTTCTTGAATTTTTGGACTATTTGTATATGCGTTCCTTGATGCATTTTTTTTTTTTTTTTTTTTTTTTAACATTTTTTTTTTTTTTTTTTTTTTTTTTTTTTTGTATTTGGAATTCTTTTTTTTGTTTTCTTTTTTTTTTTTTTTTTTTTTTTTTTTTTTTTTTTTTTTTTTTTTTTTTTTGTGTTGTGAGAAGATTTTTTGATGATAATTAAAATCTCTCTTGAACTAAATCAGTGCGTTGGTCAGCTCGTTCTAATACATATATATTCATTGTTATAGATTTCCCACGTCTGTGTGTTCAACTGTCGTCACGTGTATGTGCGTGCCCGTGAGTAGACAGAAATATATGTAATATATATATATCTGTGTTTAGACTGTCTGACGCCTTAAAAGCTGTCGTAGAGGATAGGTGAAAAAGAGAAGATTTCCTCGATTTTTTCAGAGACAGCCTCTATATCACAGTCTATCATCTCACTTGTGGAAATTCTATTTCTTTTTTATTACTAACTCTCACGGTGTCTATCACCTATTCTAACCTATTCAGAAGGGACCAACCCAAGTCTTAATTCTCATATCTAAAATCTACGACAGTGACCCGTGCGGAGACTGACGATTACCACTTGTTCTCTTCTGCTGAGCTGGCGATATACATCATTTTGTGTGTGGCCTGGATGCTCAGCATCTCATTTGTTTTTCTGATTCCGATAAAGCTCTTTGCCTCGTCGAAAGTTATGCTTGTATCAGGCTGAGATAGCTTTCTACATTCCTTTGCCAGTCTGTCAGCTGATAGATTTTATATCAAGAGCTCAAATACCATCTTTAAAAAATAAAAACAGAAATATGATAGGCAGACATGTATCCAGGTGGGGAAATATCACATTTTTAAATGCCTTAGGGAGAGGGCTCCCTGAAGGAAAACGAAAGAGAGGCCGACCAAAAACAACCTGGCGGAGGACTGTGAAGGCTGAGATGCAAAGAATTAACCAGAGTTGTGGCACTGTACGAAGGATGGTCACCGACCGAGCAAAGTGGAATCAATTTGTTGTTGCCCTACAAGACGCCACTAGGCGTGATGGCAACTGACTGCTTTGACGGTCGGTGGCTAAGGATCAAAGAAAAAGAAGAAGAGGGAGAGGGCTAATCATAGATTTAATGGTAAAGGTAAGCCCCACATCAGATACTGCCGTATAGGAGTGAAGTGTTAGAGATTTCACTATACGAGGTCCAGCACTGAGAGGCGGGGGTGACCAGGTCCCTTTCCTTCCCTAACTCAAGCGCAAAGTCAGGTACCAATTTACAACTGGGTAGACTAGAGCGTGTCGAGACGGTCAATCGAACCGGACAACTTTGCCGCGAGAGACCAGTGCTCTAGCCACTCCTTCAACCGGACGCTTAATCCGAAATTTACTTATGTAAAAAAATGTTTTCCCTGTCTCCGTCACCAAGAGATTTGCTACTTGTTGTCCAGGAATATACCTGTGGATAAAGAACGGCTGGTTGCCGACCCCTGCCAAATTGTCATTCACAGTCTGAGTTCTGACTACCATTTTTTTTACACCACACGTCTTAATAACATTACCCTCAAGGCCGGACATAAAAAAAGGAGATTGGAATAATTGGGACGTGCTTTGAATGTCCCACGTCATAGTGGATCTTAATTACTATTAGTGAGAGAAGAAAATTCCATTTTCCGGGATAGATGTTCGTGTATTTTTAACATAAGGTTTCTGTGTTTGTTTGACCCGATTTGGCGATAACAGAAGAACAAATGTCGGCGATGATAACATGATTTTAAAATACAATTTTATTCAAATCTGATATCAGTACTGTCGTCGTAAACATTGTGTGTGTGTGTGAGAGTGTGTGTGTGTGTTTTTGTGTGTGTGTGTCTCTATCTCTCTGTCTCTCTCTCTCTCTTTCTCTCTCTCTCCCCTTGCTATCTCGTCTTCTATTTCTGTTTCCGTCTGCTGTAGTATGTCGTCTTCTGCTATTTCTTATTTCAACGTTTCTTGTGTTTCTTTATGTCGGTAGTCCTCTTCTGCTTCTTTACCTTAGCGTTCTTATGTTTTTTTTTTCTCTCTCTCTTTCTTCATATTTTGTTTCTTCTTTTTAACGTTTCTTCTGTTTTTTCCCTTTCTTCTTTTTGTATTCTGTTTTTTATCGTATATTGTGGTTTTCTCTCTCTCTCTCTCCCTCCCTCTCTCTTTCTTCTTCGTCTTCTTCTGCTTCTTTCCTTCTTTTTAACATTTCTTACGTTCCATTTTCTTCTTCTGTTTTTTGCTTGTTTTTATCGATTCTTGTGTTTCTCTTTCTTTGTCTTCTTTCCTTTTTTAACATTTCTTCTGTTTTTTCCATTTTCTTCTGTTTTTTTTTTCTTTTTGTCGTTTCTTGTGTTTCTCTTTTTCTTTCTTCTTCTAGTTCTTCTTTTTATCGTTTCTTTTGTTTCTCCCTCTATTTTACCTTTCTCTTAGGTTTCCACCTTTCATCGATTTTTTCAAGATTCTCTCTCTCTCTCTCTCTCTCTCTCTCTCTCTCTCTCTCTCTCTCTCTCTCTCTTGCATTTTCCTCTTCGGTTTCTTAATTTCATTTTTTTTCTCCGGTTTCTCTCTCTTTCACAAATCTTTATTCTCTTTATCGTTTTTTCTGTTTCTGCCTCTCTTTCTTATTCTTCTATTTATCGTTTATTCCGTTTCTCCCTTTCTTTCTTTTTTTTTCTGTTTCTCCTTGTTGTCGTTTAATCAGTTTCCTCTTGTCTTTCTTTTCTCCTTCTATTTCTTCTAGTTTTTGGTTGGCTATATTTTTCACTACTTTTGCTACTACACCTTCTCCTTCTTTCCTTCTTCCTCATCTTTGCTTTCATGTCTTTAAAACTTCCTCTTTTATATTGTCCTTTTTTTATTCTTCTTCATCTTACTGTTCTATTTTTCATTATCATTCATGGCTTCCGTTTATTTGTGATGAAAATACTCGCGTCCCCAGAATCTGAACATGGGTGGACAATTTCATCACAGCCGATTTTCTACTTCATGTCTTCTTTCAATTGTCGTTCCTGATTCTCATTATTTTCATTCATAATGTCACTGCTTTTATTCTTTTTTATAATAATGCGATATGGATACAACGAATACTATGTATGTTCATAACGCACCAAGTTTTTTTTTCCTCTAAGAATAGAAAAAAATGGTTTTAACATTACAGATAAACTGCGCTTTCCTGCCTTATGTGATGCAGGAATACTGCTTCATAGTACTGTGACCTTGCTGTAGTTGTGCCTGTAAGAATTTATTTTACTGAACGAACGAACGAACGAATGGACGAACATACGAACAATATTTTCAAAGTGTTAAGAACTGGGCACGCAGGCCCGTCTAACATTCTGCCCTTTCTCTCTCATCTTGTATACTGTATCCTTTCATTCCCACATGCCCTTTCAGCATTATTTAGGCATGCAACATTATAACGGTAATATAACAGCATACATTTATAGTATCCAATCATAATCAAATTTAAGTATGTTTGAAAATTAAAAAAACACCAGGAAGTAATGAGAAAAACTAAAGAAAAAAACACTAACAAAACAACTCCCGCGCCCCCCCCCCCCCCGCCCCCCCCCCGCCCCCCCCCCCGGAAAATAAAACAACAACAAACAAAGCTGATGAGTAAATAGTCCCGTGATGCACTGTGTGCGTGCGCCTGTGTGTGTGTGTAAGTGCTTTATATTATTCACAACTTATAAAATTGTAGGAGAAACTTCACGCTGGCAGGGTTGAACTAGAGTCAAACTATGATGCAATGTACTGAAAAAGACTATTAAAACACGTAGACCTACTGTAATATGTAATACAGCCTTACAACATAAAGCAAGGTTTCTCAACCGTGGTTCCCCGAGTGGTCGCTAGGGGTTCCGTAAGAAATCGTTGAAAACAAAGTAAACGTTATTTTTGTAACTTTGAACGCCGAGCGATGTTAGCGCTCGCAAAGGTGAGCATTGATCATCGAGCAGCCCTGTGTTGCAATGCGCGATAGTAATGTGTACACTCTTGCACATACCGTGTTTCATTAGCATTGTGTAGAGTAGAAATATGTAATTTGATTTTACGGCCTGCTTGGATAAGATTTTTTTTTTTTAAATCAAGTAGGAAATGTTAAAAACGAAAAACTTACATTTCTTCTACCTACACTACTGACTTGCATTAGAGCTGATATCCTTTGTAGGAAGGGGAAACCCACATAAAAGACTAGACTCATAAAATGGCCAAAATAAACAGATCCACACACAAAATGATTCTCTACTAAAAAGTGTGTTGACAATTTTATTTGATTACTCTCTTTACAACTCATTGATAACGCTTAGGTACCGTGAGCTATAGATATAATAATTTATATGTAAGGGTTTCTAAGACTTGGACATTATTTCAAGGTTTCCTCCAGGAGAAAAAAGGTTGTGAAAGGCTGACATACAGAAACACTTTCACGATAACAGATAAAAAGACAAGTAGTCAGGCGCGTTACATTAACTAATTGTAACAGCAACGGACAAACCGGAATGACGTCATGACATGAGAGAAGACAGTGTGATATTTACCTAAAAATGTCTCCGCACAGTTTATGTGTCAACATGGGAAATGGAACAATAAAGCAGACCTGTTGAGGAGAATCCAGCATAAAGCAATAAAAATAATAACAATCATAATACTGCTATTACTACTACTACTACTACTATTGCTGTTGCTATTGCTACTGCTGCTACTATTACTGCTGCTACTACTACTACTACTACATCATCAATATTACAACCCTTCTCCTCCTTATCATCCTATTCCTCCTCCTCATCATTATCAACATTATCTTTCCGCTCTTTAAAGAGCATTGAGAAACTATTACAGCTGTTCTCCTTGCAGGACTCATCCACATTCATAGGCTCTTGAAGCGGTGGTTCTTGCAGCAAGTGGTTTGACATGCTAAGGTTGTCAACCCGAAGCATAACCTCTCGTTCGTTGCCTCTTACGACATGCATGAGGCAAACAGAAGTCCTATTCGTGTTTTATCTCCACAAAAATAGTCTAAACTACACGTGGCAACAAACAACACATGTGAGCATTGATGTAAGAGATATGGATAGAACACACATTACAGAAACAGCTGTACTGGTTAGACCAAGAAACACATGTGAGCATAAATGTAAGAGATATGGATAGAACAAACATTACAGAAACAGCTGTACTGGTTAGACTAAGAAACACATGTGAGCATTGATGTAAGAGATATGGATAGAACAAACTTTACAGAAACAGCTGTACTGGTTTGACCAAGAAACACATGTGAGCATTGATGTAAGAGATATGGATAGAACAAACATTACAGAAACAGCTGTACTGGTTAGACCAAGAAACACATGTGAGCATAAATGTAAGAGATATGGATAGAACAAACATTACAGAAACAGCTGTACTGGTTAGACTAAGAAACACATGTGAGCATTAATGTAAGAGATATGGATAGAACAAACATTACAGAAACAGCTGTACTGGTTTGACCAAGAAACACATGTGAGCATTGATGTAAGAGATATGGATAGAACAAACATTACAGCAACGGCTGTACTAGTTAGACCAAGAAACACATGTGAGCATTAATGTAAGAGATATGGATAGAACAAACATTACAGAAACAGCTGTACTGGTTAGACCAAGAAACACATGTGAGCATTGATGTAAGAGATATGGATAGAACAAACATTAAAGAAACAGCTGTACTGGTTTGACCAAGAAACACATGTGAGCATTAATGTAAGAGATATGGATAGAACAAACATTACAGAAACAGCTGTACTGGTTAGACCAAGAAAGATGTGAGCATTGATGTAAGAGATATGGATAGAACAAACATTACAGAAACAGCTGTACTGGTTAGACCAAGAAACACATGTCAGCATTGATGTAAGATATATGGATAGAACAAACATTACAGAAACAGCTGTACTGGTTAGACCAAGAAACACATGTGAGCATTTATGTAAGAGATATGGATAGAACAAACATTACAGAAACAGCTGTACTGGTTTGGCAAAGAAACACATGTGAGCATTGATGTAAGAGATATGGATAG
The DNA here is from genome assembly GCA_024509875.1 of Oreohelix idahoensis. Classification (NCBI taxonomy): domain Eukaryota; kingdom Metazoa; phylum Mollusca; class Gastropoda; order Stylommatophora; family Oreohelicidae; genus Oreohelix; species Oreohelix idahoensis. Next base: position 108,760 of record JAMPIV010011480.1, on the reverse strand, counting down.
AACAAACATTACAGAAACAGCTGTACTGGTTAAACCAAGAAACATGTGAGCATTGATGTAAGAGATATGGATAGAACAAACATTACAGAAACAGCTGTACTGGTTAGACCAAGAAACACATATGAGCATTGATGTAAGAGATATGGATAGAACAAACATTACAGAAACAGCTGTACTGGTTAGACCAAGAAACACATGTGAGCATTGATGTAAGAGATATGGATAGAACAAACATTACAGAAACAGCTGTACCGGTTAGACCAAGAAACACATGTGAGCATTAATGTAAGAGATATGGATAGAACAAACATTACAGAAACAGCTGTACTGGTTAGACCAAGAAACACATGTGAGCATTAATGTAAGAGATATGGATAGAACAAACATTACAGAAACAGCTGTACTGGTTTGACCAAGAAACACATGTGAGCATTAATGTAAGAGATATGGATAGAACAAACATTACAGAAACAGCTGTACTGGTTTGACCAAGAAACACATGTGAGCATTAATGTAAGAGATATGGATAGAACAAACATTACAGAAACAAATAGTACTCCAAGAAACACAAGTGAGCATTGATGTAAGAGATATTGATAGAACAAACATTACAGAAACAGCTGTACTGGTTAGACCAAGAAACACATGTGAGCATTAATGTAAGAGATATGGATAGAACAAACACTACAGAAACAAATAGTACTCCAAGAAACACAAGTGAGCATTAATGTAAGAGATATTGATAGAACAAACATTACAGAAACAGCTGTACTGGTTAGACCAAGAAAAACATGTGAGCATTAATGTAAGAGATATGGATAGAACAAACATTACAGAAACAGCTGTACTGGTTAGACCAAGAAACACATGTGAGCATTAATGTAAGAGATATGGATAGAACAAACATTACAGAAACAGCTGTACAGGTTAGACCAAGAAACACATGTGAGCATTAATGTAAGAGATATGGATAGAACAAACATTACAGAAACAGCTGTACTGGTTTGACCAAGAAACACATGTGAGCATTGATGTAAGAGATATGGATAGAACAAACATTACAGAAACAGCTGTACTGGTTTGACCAAGAAACACATGTGAGCATTGATGTAAGAGATATGGATAGAACAAACATTACAGAAACGGATGTACTGGTTAGACCAAGAAACACATGTGAGCATTAATGTAAGAGATATTGATAGAACAAACATTACAGAAACAGCTGTACTGGTTAGACCAAGAAACACATGTGAGCATTGATGTAAGAGATATGGATAGAACAAACATTAAAGAAACAGCTGTACTGGTTTGACCAAGAAACACATGTGAGCATTAATGTAAGAGATATGGATAGAACAAACATTACAGAAACAGCTGTACTGGTTAGACCAAGAAACACATATGAGCATTGATGTAAGAGATATGGATAGAACAAACATTACAGAAACAGCTGTACTGGTTTGACCAAGAAACACATGTGAGCATTGATGTAAGAGATATGGATAGAACAAACATTACAGAAACAGCCGTACTGGTTTGACCAAGAAACACATGTGAGCATTGATGTAAGAGATATGGATAGAACAAACATTACAGAAACAGCTGTACTGGTTAGACCAAGAAACACATGGAGAGGACAATTGGAGACAGAAGTGAAAATTATGAGCAAATCGTGGAAACAACTTGAGCTGATAGTGCGTAACAGGACGAACAGGCATACGTTTGTTGAAGGCCTATGCTCCTTGGGGAGTTGAAAGGTACTGATGATCATGATGAAGATGATGACGATGATGATGAGGATTATGAAGATGAATGATGATGATGATGAAAATGATGACGAAGATGATGATGATAATGATGATGATGAATCTGAATCTGATGAAGATGATGATCAATATGTCGGAGATCATGAAGATGATGACGATGAGGATAATGATGAAGTTGATGATAATGAAGATGATGATAATGGTGAAGAAGTTGATGATGATAAAGTTGATGATGATAAAGATGATAAAGATGATGATGATTATTATGATATAGTTGATGATGATGTTGATGGTGATGAAGATGATGAGGATGATGATGAAGATGATGATGAAGAAAATGGTGATGAAGATGATGATGATGATGAAAATTATGAAGGTGATGATGATGATGATGATGATGATGATGATGATGATGATGATGATGATGATGATGATGATGATGACGATGATGATGACGATGATGATGATGACGATGATGTACTGGTTGCTGTCAGGTTCTCTTCCACATATGATCTGTTTAATTTAGAATTACTACGTCATTAAGGGACAATAACCTCCATAATAACTTCCCAGTTCACAACCGTCAGGTGTCCTGTGAGCGTTCCATTAGATAAGCGATTAGAGCACTTTCCTCTCGTAGTTACGGGGTTCCAGGCTCAAAACCTGGTCGCGTCACGCTCCAGTCTGCCCAGCTGTAAATGGGTACCTGACTGTGCTCATGAGTAATGGAAGACAAAAGTCAGTGAGGACCGGAAACGGTGATCCCAGCTCATGAAAAATAAGGACCTAGTATAGTAAAGTCTTTAAAACTTCGCTGCCCTACGAAAGAAGCTGTTATGGGACTACCTTATTAGGTTTCCTGAGAAGTTTACAGTGCATCTGTTCAAACAACACCGCCCCGCCCCGACAAACATAAAACTATCCAGGCTATCAAGTTCCTACCCTTGGTACCGACAACAGTAAGTGCATCCACAATAATATCTCCAATAGCGTGTAAAACAAAACAAAAAACAAACAAACAAAACAAACACACACAACAACAATTCTGGAAATTTTACAACACATCCCCACTTCAGTTATGTCATTTAATCAAACGCACGCCCCCCCTCCCCCCCCCCCCCCCCCCCCCGGCCACCCAATTTTCTTCTCAGCTTTACGTATTTCATCCCTCGCGGTTGTGCATACACACCCACGGGCCTATCTTGATTTCACACGGACGTGACTCTGTAAATGTGCACCACTCCGAAGCCTCGGTTCTCTGTGCACGGCAGGTCGTGGCTATAGAATTTATTCATTTTGGTTGATTGAGGCTTTTTAACATTCATTTTTAACTTACTTTGTCGCAATAATGAGAGAAAATAGAGAGAGAGAGGGAGAGAGAGAGAGAGAGAGAGAGAGAGAGAGAGAGAGAGAGAGAGCGCAGTTATCTATACAGATAGAAGCACCATTTCATTATTAAGGGAATAAAAGATAACACAATCATGCCCTTTTGGTATCAACCCTCGAGAGTAACAGGGCCGCTGCTAATAATAATAAAGCAATATAACATATAACGTTTAGAGCCTATTATCATCATCATTATCACACCTCAGCTCCCAAAGGAGTATAGGCCTTCAACAAACTTATCGCCAAGTGTCACGTGCCATCTGCTCAAGGTCCGTCCGTGTCATCTTCATCACCGTCATGTCTATCCCCAGTTCTCTTCTCCGTGTGTTCTTTGGTCTCCCTTTACCTCCCTTATCCTGGGGGGATTCCAGAACATGGTGAAAGAACATTACTTAAAGCTAGTCTGTAATCTAAGTTTTTTTTTTTTGTTTAACGGTTATAAATGCATTCACACACAACAACAAAAAACTTCTTAGCGAACCATACATGTTAAGAATAACTGGGGAAAACACCGGAAGATGAGAACTTGGGACATCATGGAGTGGATGAAGAAGATACAAGTACGTAAAAGCTTTTTAATAAACACATGTACAAGCTACGATTGTCTGCTTCACCACTGTGCACATGTGGATTAAACGAACAAACTGCTGAGCATGTTCTACAGGATTGTCCTCTGTATGACCAGTTAAGAAAGATATACTGGCCCAATGACTCAACACTAAACTCAAAGCTGTATGGAGCTAAAGAGGAACTTCCGACAACGGTCGAGTTCATCATGCGAACTCGTCTGACGGTGTAAACATCAAAGATGCGATCGCAAGAAGAAGAAGTAAAGGCTTTGAGCTGATGGCATGGGACAGCCTTATAATGCTATCAACAGGTTTCATCAAAGTGTGTCCTATCCATCGCCAGCGTCTTCTTCTCATGTCATGTTTCACTGGCACTTGTCTGGTTCTTGTCAGACCGCATCAATCCTATTCTACGCATGCACTCTATTGTTTTCTAACGCCTAATCTGCATGAAATTTAATAAATAATTAATCACATTATTCAAAATGTCCGTCAACAGTCATTATTATTATTATCATCATCAGCTGCCATCACCACATCGAAGGTCGACTGAAACGGATCTCCAACGTCTTCTGTCTCTTGTCTTAATGGTGGAGTGTGATACATTATTTCCTGTCTCTTGTCTTAATGGTGGAGTGTGATAGATTATTTCCTGTCCATCTCTTAATGTTATCTTCCCACTTATAGCACCGGCAACATTACTGTTATTTCCTTCCTGTTTTTAAATTGTTTCTAATTTAAGATAATGATATATCTCACTCAAATAACGAGCGTGTCACAGAAAAAAGGGCTTACAGTATTCAAATGGCCAGGCCCTTAACGGAAGTATTTAGTCCCGAATTCTGTTCTTGTATTTCCAACAGCCTAATGGAAAGGATTAACTACTTCTGTGCCGGGACAGAGGGCTATGGTGAAGGGTTGGGGTGACAGGGTTGGTGTATCGGTTTACGGTCTTACGTCATGGTTGGTAAAGTACGGTAGTTGTTGTGATGCGTTTTGTAATTATTTGTTTTGCTGGTAATTTTGGTTTTTTTAAGTAACAATAATTTGATAATGATTTTTATAACGAGCATGCTAATTTTCCTGTGGTTATTTCATTATTTTCCGCTTGATTTCACCTTCACTGGATCTCTGCAGTCAAAACTTAATTTAAAAAAAAAAAACAACAACAGACACACACAATTCCAAATACACATATGTTTACTCCATCTCCGGAATCAGTATTTAAGGGCGTGTGTCAACTTGGGCGACTAAACTGGCCGAAGTACCAATAAATATTTGGGCGAAATGGTACACACGTTCCCGTATAATTTCATTCAACCTCCTTTAACTACACTGACTAACAAAAAAAAACTTTTTTTTTCTTTCTCTAACATTTCTATGTTTTTCTGGTCAATTTTAATGCGCTGTTTTTAAATCTGCAAACCGTTTTTCTCTATCAGGTCGGGATCTCTAGAAATACGCAATTGAAGTTTTTTTAACAACGCATACAGTATTACAACATCATTCGTACAAGAAGTATAACAGTTATGTAGGCTTGAATTTCTTTGCAGTCGACTTTCGTCGGTGAATGGCATGTGGTACATCGCGATGAAGCATCCAACAATAATCGGCAAGCATGGTCACACTCCACCGTCCTTGATAACGTGACTCCATTACGGCGATATCTTGATGGAATCGTTCTCCATGTTCATCGCTGACTTCGCCAAGGTTGTCAGGGAAAAAGTCAAGATGCGAATCGTGCAAATGGATTTTGAGGGACATGTTACAGCCCATAATTCTGTATGCATCTATGCACTGCTTAACAATATGCATATAGTCAACAGATTTGTGATTTCCCAGAAAGTTATCGACGATCGATTTGAATGCCATCCATGCGTGAAGTTCACTATCATGTAACAAGTTCTCGAATTGTTTGTCTGCAATAACTTTCCTAATCTGAGGTCCTACAAAGATACCTTCCTTTATCTTTGCATCGCTAACTTGCGGAAACTTTTCTCGAAGATAAGTGAAAGCTTTGCTCGTTTTATCTAACGCTTTTACAAAATTCTTCATGAGCCCCAACTTTATATGTAACAGTGGTAAAATGAAGCTGTCTTTGTTAACTAATGGCTCGTGTATTACATTTTTATGCCCGAGCTGCATACGATCCCGGATAGGCCACACCTTTCTTGCATAATGTTCCTGTCTGTTGCGGCTGTCCCATTCACATCGGAAGCAACAAAATTTAGTATACCCAGTCTGCATGCCCGTGAGAATTGCAATGACCTTAGGTCTCCACAAATCCGCCATTGGTAGTCATTGTACTTTATTTTTTCCAAACGTATAGCCATATTGTCATAAGTTTCTTTCATATGAACAGAGTAGGTGACTGGAGTTGATGAAAATAAATTTCTGTTATGCAATAACACGGCTTTTAGACTAGTCTTGGAAGAATCGATGAAAAATCGCCATTCGTCGACTATGTGCTCATGACCGTTTACATCTTTGCAATAGCAACAAATGTCATCATCCATCTCAAAGTATTCAACAAGTTCTCTGTGTCTATGACGAAATTTAGATATCGGAGTATTGGGCACTCCAAAAGGCATCGACTTATGCTTCGGCGATTTTCGTAACCAACCTGCCAATGTATCGAACAAACTGCATTTGGCTTCCAAGAGTTATTTGCATCATCAACTTTCAAATCGAAATAAAGTTCATATGCTTTCTTTAGTAATGGTGTAAAGTTTTTCTGGTCAACACGATCGGTAAAATATCCGCACACGTAACAGAACAGATCAGCCGAATTTCTACAACTTCTAGAAGCCATATTTTGCTCATAATTATTTCAAAATACAGTAACTATTTGAAAAATCGCGTAACATATGTCATGCATCTTTTAGCAGTATAAAAAGTAGAATTATGTTGCTTTTTATTAATTTTTAATAAGTTATATAGTAAAAATGAAACGGAGCAAATAACGGTTTCCCAAAAATATATTTATTCACAAATATCTTAAGAACCCGACGTGATAGAGATAAACGGATTTCAGATTTGAAATCAGCGCAAGAAACTGACCTAAGAACACTTATTCTTATATAAGAAAGAAAAATGTTGTTTGTCAGTGCTATTATTTGTGATCAGTTTTGATCTACAGTAATGTCATTTTTTGTGATCATTTCTGATCTACAGTAATGTATACTGTATTGTACAAGTCCGTGTGACTACACATTTTTAAGAAATCTATCCAGTGATGATAGGAAACTCTATACACAGCGATACAACAGGAGGCAATCTGATCATCAGAATGGTACCTCCGTCGATCAAGTGTTTTGACCCCTTAATCTCCTTTACACTCGGAGGGGAGGGGTGCTGGCCCACTTGGGTCATGACTCCCAAGAGTCATCCTCCTGTTGTCTTGTGCAAAGATGTCACATAATTTGGTTTGCTCTCTTTTCCTCTCCGGCAGGATTAAACTCCCTTTATTGTGCGTACTAATTATGTGCACTATTCGATTGTCGGCAGATTCTAATTTCCTACCTTCCGACAGTATTTGATTTTTTCGAATCAATGTTTACACTACTTCCATTCATTTGTGTCGTGTTTTTTTTTACCTGAGAGTTTGTTACAAATCAGACCAGATTGGCTGGCAAGGTCATTTTCGTGTAGTGACCCAGTGTTATGTTTCACGGGGAGCGCCAATCCATTATCGAAACTGGTGACATAGTACAGACACACGAATGATATAAGAAGCTTCCGGACAGGTTTAGTTGACCAACATTTAGCAGGGGGATTGCGAATGTAAACATTACCGAGAACAGACGGATATAGCAACTCCTTATATGGAAAATTGACCTTTGAATTTTACAAACGCATGAGTCATGCAGATAATTTCATAAGGAAAGTTGTCATAACATGCACTTTCTAAAGCTATTGGCTTAGCAGTTTAGAGGCTAACAGGCATTCTTGCTGATTGGAAGTTTGTCGGAAATGCACTGTAGTAAACAACATGTGAGTGTGGGCCGAGAACTACGTTATAACGTAGAACATTTTAGATTTACGACACTGCATTCCAGAATCGTCAAAAGTAGACAGCTCGGACTTAAGCCAGGAAAGAGTAGAAGTTAGGATTCGGAATTACAGGAACGGAAAATGAGTATTGGAGCATATTTTAAATAATGCCGTAAGGAAACTCCACCTTTTAATATGGAAACCGGACTCCTACAGGACCTATTCACAAAGTCACAAAGGGATTCTATACTAGAAATAATAACCCAGACGTGTGTTAGAGGCATCTTTATCAAGCTGCCGAGACTATTCAAACTGAGCAAGAAGTCTATTATCCCAGTATTGGGATAAGTTGTAACATATTTTTATACTTTGAATTTGACATGTTTGAACTTGCTGATGGTTATACAGGTCCTTAAGAGGCTGGCAACCTCAGCACGTGAAAATGATATATTCATAACCCCCACAGCAAAGCGTTGGCAATTGCTTCAAGCTATTTCTCTCAGGCAACCAAAAGCAGAGATAACCCCGGATTCAAAGTGGAGAAGGGAGTTGATGATGATGACATCATATACATATATTTAGTATCATGTGTAATAAGTTGTATGTATATTTAAACATGTCCAACCAGGCACTAGCCACTTGCCGCTGACCAATCGAAATTTACCCTAGTTAATTAACTAAAAGAATGGTGATTTTCGTCATATCCCCTGAGTTATATGATATAAGCTCAAGGAGATTAAAAATTTAGAGAATAGATTCGGTGGACGGATAGTGGGAAAGGCGTCTGATTAATATCAGGAAAACAAAGACTTAGCAGCAGAGTTTGTTCTTGTATTCCCTCTAAAGTTAGTGGTACGTGTTTACGAGACCATTTGAGGTTCGATTCTACTATACCAGCTTTATTACTATTCTGTGGTTCAAAGCTTGCGATCGACACTAAAAACTTACATTCAACTGGTTGTGAAGATACCTGTCTTGACCAGGAGAAGTGACCTCGCCACAGAGACGAATTGACGGAAACAGCAGCATCAACACTTCAGCAGTTTGGAAGCTAAGTGACATTTTTAGCAGGCCAACACAACAGAACTTATTGATCTATATTCCACAACTAAGCGTCCTAAAGCCGATCTAATTTCCATGATGACAACTATCTTTTAGTAATCGCTAGTTCATATTTATTTACATTTGATCCAAAGTAATTGATCATTAAATTTGTTATATGTTGAAATTACAAATTCATAGTTGATTTAGTTATTACAGAGAGAAATGCCCACGGATTAATCAACCAAGTTTAATATATCTATATTTACATCATAGAGTTAAATAATAAGAAGAATTTCACTATTAATTCAGATGGGGGCGTGTACGAGCTAAATTAAATTATATAATACTTCTTCACAAAAGTTGTCGGGCAGATAAAATTTAACATTGCAAAGACACATTCAGCATTGTTCTTGGCTTCTGAAATATCTTATGAATTCTCCCTCGAGGTAGAAGCATCATCATCCTTCTTTCTTTATCTCTGCCAAGAGTAATCTTGTGCGAAGGTAGATAACTTTGAAGCCCCATATCAGATACTCTAGGCTTTGGCCACTGTTGGACCATCACTGCAGTGCAAAGGGGAGGCAACCCGTAAAAAAGAGAATTGAACCCACTCTACCTTGGTTGCAGCTTTCAACTTCACTCCTGTTTTCTGCCAGCTGGAGGCAATTGTGAAAGTAACTCCTATGTTGAAAATAAATTACTACTTACTTACTTAGTCGTTCCCCTTCTACCGTGAGGTATAGAGGTTTGGAAGAGAGAGCGCCAGACTATCCTATCGGCTGTCTTCCTCCTGGCCTGGTTCCATTCTAGTCCTCGGTCCTTCAAAGATTGTCTAATGTTGTCCTCCCAGCGGACTCTGGAAAATAAATTACGGTCCCGAATTCCATGGCCCGTTGCAGTTGTTCCACAGCCAGCACGATGTCATTTTCGCAGTTTCACTGAGCCTCATAAGTGCCCTTGTTCTTGACTGTCATTTCAAGACCCACCAGTTGATGTAGATCATTCCCTATTCATTCTTTACTGTTACGTATAAATCTAAGATCGAGATACATATTCATGTTACCGGCAATGATTTTGCGAGGAAACCTGTGTAACATCTTCTCCTTCGGTGGCCATCACACCTAGTGGCGTCTTGTAAGGCAGCAACAAACTGTCATCACTTTGCTCTTAGCCATCTTTCGTGTAGTGCCCCAAATCTGGTTCATGCTTTGCATCTTGGCCTCCACGGTTCCCCGCCAGGTTGGTTTTTGGTCTGCCTCTCTTTTGCCTTTCTTTTGTGGTCTACAGCATAGCAGTTCTTGTGATGGCATTTAGGTGTCTTCTGAGAACATGGCCAACCCAATTCCAGCGTCTGTCTGCAATGATGGTGTGCATATCTTTTTGTTTGCTCCGAGTAAGCAGTTCCTGCTTGGTGATGGTGTTCGGCCAAAAGATTCGAAACATTTTCATTAGGCACATTGTGAATTCTGGACAATTTAGACATTTCCTTTTCTGTTACTCTTGAGCATTCCGTACCGTACAGAAGTAAGTAACACTTGTATAATTTTATTTTGGTGTTTGTCCTGTACTAAGATGACTTCCAAATGTTGTTTAGAGTGGCAAAGGCTGATTTTGCTTTATTAATTTTGTTATTGATGTATTTCCGTGTTCCGCTATCTGGTGTTAGTATGCATCATAAATATCTAAATGTGTGTAACACGAAGGGGGAAAATAAAATAAAAAATTGACCGATCATTTATCTTTATTGGATCTTTTCTATTCATTTATGTATCACCATTCAGTCTCTTCCCCCCCCCCCCCCCCCCCCTCCCCCCAAAAAAAATAAAAATAGAGACCCCCCCCCCCCCCCCCCCCTTCCCCCCAAATAAAAAATTGACCGATCCTTTTTCTTTATTGGATCTTTTCTATTCATTTTTGTATCACCATTCAGTCTCTTCCCCCCCCCCCCTCCCCCCCAGAGCATAAGTTTTCAACAAACTCATGTCATGTTCCCCGGTCATGTGCCATCCGTTCAAGGTCTCTTCGCGCAATTTTCCTTTCTTTTCTGTCTCCACTTCTCTTTTCCGTGTAACGTCCAGTTTCTCAGTCTCTTACCTCGAGGATTACATATCATAGACTGCCTCGTAATGCAGGTCAGCAAGTTTCCTCTATGTGTGACTTAGTCATCGCCAGCTCCTTCTGTTGACTTCGTTTGCCTATTATTTATTCAAAATTTCCTTTGTTTATGTACCCAGATGCGTATCCCTGTTTTTTTTTTTTTTGGACTGCTTCTACTGTCAGTCATTTTGTCTGTTTCTCATGTTATTTATGTGACAAATGGCGCAGATCATCTGCAAAAATCAAAATCTGCTATTTGTTTCTGTCTGTCGTCAAATGTACTTCTGTCTCTGTCTCATCACTTAGTCCATGACAGTTGATAATATACTAGAATAATTTTGTTTAAAATAAAACCAAAAAAGACAACAGAATTAGAATCGCTGAAATGTGTCAACAACACCGCACAAATACTAAATGTTTGACTAACAAACGGAATTTGTAGCCCCTCCACTGCAGGTTTGATGTCGAGTTTCAATGGCATACAATTGTGGACTAGGGCATCGATTGCTTTCTTTATGTGTATATTCCTTACAGATGTGCCTAAGTGCGTTAATTGTTTTCATTTTGACTTTAGTGAGTGCACGCTGAAAGATGAAGGGTGGTGTTAAAACAGGACCGTACAACGCCATTTTAAGTTTTTAAAATAGCAAGAGATATGGTTTAATTTAAGTTGAGGGGTGGACGCAGGAGGTAAAAGAATAAGCGGAAACTGAAGCAAGCGCCATTATCAATGAATATTGAGCATCATCGTTACCTAAAACACCCCCGCCCCCTCCCCTCAACATACACACACGATACATATATGAAATAAGATTAATAATTGTAATCGCTACGATTGTCATTAAAAGATTCAGAATGAAGAAAAAAGAAATTCAGAAGTTGTAGGGAAGAGTATCTTTGATCAACTGCGACCAAACAATAAAATGAATGCTTGCTCAGAAAAGACGGATTGAAATAAAAGAATGATGGATGCGAGTCATGGACAATGATTACAACTCACAAAAGCCAGCTATAAACCTCAGAAATGAGGTATTTCAGGAAGGTGCTTGAACACGAAGAGACATGGTCAGCAACCAAACAATACGGCAAAGGCCTAAAAAAACCTAGCCACTGCAGATCCAAGTAAAACAGTCCTAACTACTATGGTTTCACGATGTCTGCAGAATGGGAGAAAATCGGCTACCACGACAAGGGAAACTAAGAGCCAGGGATCCAGACCACCTGGACGACCCAGAGTCCGCTGGGAGGTCAACATTAAACAATCTCTGAAGGACCAAGGACTAGATTGGAACCAGACCAATAGGAAGATAACCGATAGAATAGAATGACACTCTTCTCTGGCAAATCTCTACACCCCAGGTTAGAAGAAGAACGACTGTAAGTATGAAAGGATCATCAATGTGGAACTAATAGAAATAACCAGACAAGTACCTGTGGAATGTTGTACCAACTTTCACCTTCCTCCCAGCAAGTAAGCCCTTCAGCAGACACACACAGTTGCAAACTATAATTAACAAGAACACTCTTACAAAACGGAAGATAAGTGTCTGAATTAAAATTAAACTTACTTACTTACTTAGTCGTTCCCCTTCTACCGTGAGGTGTAGAGATTTGGAAGAGAGAGCGCCAGACCATTCTATCAGCTGTCTTCTTCCTGGCCTGGTTCCATTCTAGTCCTCGGTCCTTCAAAGATTGTCTAATGTTGTCTTCCCAGCGGACTCTGGGTCGTCCTGGAGGTCTGGATCCCTGGCTCTTTGTTTCCCATGCTTGTCGTGGTAGCCGATCTTCTCCCATTCTGCTGACATGGCCAAACCATCTTAGTTGGGACTGTTCTATTTGGGTCTGCAGCGGATGGGATTTTAGGCCTTGACGGATCGTCTGGTTGCGGACCATGTCTCTTCTTGTTACTTCAACCACTTTCCTCAGATACCTCATTTCTGAGGTTTGGATCTGGCTTTTGTGGGTTGTAGTCATTGCCCACGACTCGCATCCATATGTCAAGACTGGGACATAGGTGGAGCGGTATACAGCCGTCTTCGTTTTCTTACCAACCTCTTTCTTGCTGAGGAATCCACGATTTATGGCCTGAAAAAGTCTCCCAGCCGCTGCTTTTCGAGTGGCCAACTCTTCTTTGATGCCTCCCTTTCGGTCTATAATAGCTCCGAGATATTTAAAGTGGTCGACCTGCTCCAGGACCTGTTCTCCCAACTTAATCTGATGTTTTCTTTCTTCTCGTGATATCACCATGGATTTTGTTTTAGAGCTGCTTATGACCATCCCTCTCTTCTCCAGCTCTTCCTTCCAGACTTGCAGGTTGGATTGGAGATGTGCCTCTGATTTAGCAATCAGGGCAACATCATCAGCAAATGCCAGCTCCCGAAATATAGACCTGTCTCATCTTCCAGTACCCCACTGAATACTTTCTTGTTCTCTCCTTACATGCCTTGATGACATCGTCCATAAGGAGTATGAAGAGGTAAGGTGATAGGATATCACCTTGTCTTACACCATTGGTGGTCCTGAACTCTTCTGACTTATGGTTTGCTGTCCTCACATAATTTCTGCAAGACTTGTAGAAGCTCTGTATAGCATGAATCAGAGGTGCTGGAATATTCTTCCTTGCCAAACAGTCCCAAAGTTTGCTCCAGGGGACCCTGTCAAACGCCTTTTCCAGATCTATGAAACAAAGATGGATCTCACTCTTATACTCAAGGGCCTTTTCACTCAGCTGTCTGAGTGTGAAGATTAGGTCTTGAGTACTTCGGTTTGCTCGGAATCCGCACTGGACCTCAGCCAATTGTGGCTCAGCTAGGCGTCGGAGTCTCTGCTCTAGGATTCTAGAGTAGATTTTACCAGGGACACTGAGAAGGGATATGCCTCTATGGTTTCCACATTGTCGATTGCCACCCTTTTTGAAAATTGGTGTTATGATGGCAATCTCCCAATCCTTTGGTGTGGTCTTGCTGCACCATGCTGCCTGTAGGACCTTTAAGAGTAATAGGTCGCTTGATGCTCCCATGTACTTAACCATTTCTGGTGTTATACCATCATGCCCTGCTGCTTTGCCCATCTTGATTTTCTCTAGTGCTGCCCTCAGTTCTTCCATCTTTATGTCATCTTCACCACCATTGGTTTTCTCTTCTGTGCTAGTGGTTATCATTTCTGATGCTTCACCATGCTCACCATCCAGGATTTCTGAGAAATATTCTTTCCATCTTTCCATTACTTCCTTTGGGGCAGTAAGCAATTTGCCTTGCTTGTCCTTTATAAATTTGAGAGGGCATTGTTTTTCCTTCCTCATGTTCTTTAGGGTCTTATAGAACAATTTCTATTACAATTTAAAAAAATTATTATTAAATAATTATTTAAAAAAAAACAGGGCCGATAACCGAATGTAGAATATTTACATGGAATGGAAACGTCGTAACCACTTAACCAGTGGTATACGTAGTTTTTTTTTTCAACCTTACCTGCTTTAATTATTGCTTTTCTCAGTTAATAAATAAATATGTAAATAAAAAAAGGTTATTAATAGGCACTCGTTGGACATAAAAGAGGACACCAGATAACAGAAAAGTTACTGGGAATCGAACCGAGTATCATCGAAACGGCGCCATCGCCTGGCAGTGGAAGTAAATCGTGAAAGCCAATTTTGAACATCAAAAATGTCATTCTCACGACACTCACACAACTACGGTATATAGCACCCATGAACGACACAGACAATTTAAAGACGCGATCACTAATATAACTTGTATATTGGTTAGCGTTGCGTTACTTGCAGACATAGTAATAAAATTATTAGAGAAGATTCTTGTATTAGTGTTCATTGATTCATTGTTTCATTTTCCTTTTCGTTCTCTTGGGAGTCACCGGTGCAAGATTCCTTTGCAGGAAACCTGCTATTAAAGCGACGGTTTCTGTAGAAAATGTGTCTTACATGTTGAGGTTCCCAGCTTTAAGTACAACCTTACATAAGTCGCCTCTTACGATATGCTTGCGAGAACGTTAGTCCTATTCTTTCTTGTATTCGTGTGCTTCACCGAAGAGAATTTAGTTGGTGTTTGTTTGTTTGTTTTTAAACACTTTAATCTTATATGAGCGTTTTTTTTTTTATGCTAAAAATCTTTCAGCCCTTGATTCACTAGGTTACAGATGACCTGGGAAGCTGAAATTTCGCATACGACCCTCTATCCTGGTACATTTTAAACTATCAAAATTTGAAGGAATCTCGACTGACCTGTCCCTTGGCTGCCAGACAAAAAGATTAAAGCCGAAACAGTTATATCATTTTTGACAAGATTACAGCTGTGAAAGGATCATAGAACTTGGTGACATTGTACACAAAAATGTGAACACGATCACATAACGTGATGACGTACACAATATGGTGAACATGATCAAGGAACTTTTCTATTTGTAATGCATTTTAAAACAAAAGCGTACAGCCTACAACTTTTTTTCCTTCACTTGCTTTTTACTTTTAAAACTTAAACCTATGTTTAATTTAACCCTTACTTCCCATACCCCTCCCCTCCCCCTCCCCCTACAGCTCACGTGCAATACGTATCTACGCTTTACGTCTGCACACAGCAACATCTACAAGAACTGCAGGATGAACATGTATACGTCATTCAGGCAGCAAGGAATATCAACAAAAGAGCTAGACCAGCAGTTTATTTAGCTCTGTGTGTTTACATGAAGAAAATTGAATTTTGCCACAAGACAATTAATCTATCACAGTGTTTCTCAAATTATGGTATCCGCGATAATGGTTTTACAATAGATGAGTTTGGCTGGTACTCAGAAGAAATACATGTATACGATTGTATTAGCAACAACCCGCCAAAATTGGCAGATTTTTAATTATAGTGTGTTGTTTCTGTTACACGTATTACATTGCTGCTTCCTTTATAGAGTCTCGCCTGCTCGCTGTGAATGACGCGATCGTCTCTTCCTTTTAGCCATCTAATCATTTTGATCCATAATAATAAGTCTGCAATACTTTAAATTAAAATTTTGTCTTGAAGAAACAATTAAAAAACTTACATTTTAAGGATATTTTTAAGAAAATGACGAGTTAAATTCGTTTCCCGAATGAAACTGGACAGAAGAGTATTTTGATTGTCTGTTGATTTAATGCACACGGTCACACTTTGCTATTTTCGCGAGAGTACATATAAGGGGAAACAATACAATTATTGTCTAAGTTTCAACCACAGTTGCACCCCCTTAGCTGTGCTCGAAAGTTAATGCACTCTCTCGAAAATAGAAAAAGTGGGCAAATGACGATGTGCAAAGTGTGACAGACCGACCGACCGAAGTACCTTACGGCGGGAATTATGGTACTGTGTGTGTAAATATATATATATATATATATATATATATATATATATATATATATATATATATATATATATATATATATGCCTGGTGGTGTCACTCTCCATTCTACCCAGCTGTAACTGGGTACATGACTCTGCTCTTCAGTAAGGAAAGCCAAAGGCATGGAGGAAAGGAACTGGTCACCCCACTTCATAAAGCTGGACCTAGTGAAGTGAAATCTCTAGCACTTCACTTCCCTACTGCAGTATCGGCGTTGAGACTACCTAATATATAAATAAATATAAATAAATAAAATATATATATATATATATATATATATATATCTTTCGGCCCAATGACATGTCATTGCGAGGCTGGGGGGGGGGGGTGGGGGGGGGGGGGGGGGGGGGGGGGGGGGGGGGGGGGGGGGGGGAGGGGGGGCGGGGGGGGGGGGGGGGGGGGGGGGGGGGGTGAGGGGGGGGGGGGGGGGGGGGGGGGGGGGGGTGGTGGGGGGGGGGGGGGGGTGAGGGGGGGGGGGGGGGGGGGGGGGGGGGGGGGGGGGGGGGGGTGGGGGGGGGGGGGGGGGGGGGGGGGGGGGGTCAGTGGACTTTCCTTCCAACCCGGTCAGGAGCTTCGCTCCTTCCCATCCACACGGGATTTATGTGCAGGAGCCGTTCAGATTATTCAGTCAAATTTCCGGTCGTAAACATTTCTTCAAACGCCGACGGCCGGGTTTGAACCATGAACACCTGGTCGCCAGTACAACGTTGTAGCCATTACACCAGCGCGGCTCCCATTTAAACCATTAAAAAGATTGCAACTATTAAGATATAGACATTTATAAATTGGTGCTCTACATACAGTAACAGAGTTAAAATAGTTTGCCAGGTTCCCCCTTGTGAAACTCATGACAAGAACCAGACCAACACCAGTGGAACAAGATGTCAGGACAAGATGTCAGGACAAGATGTCAGAACAAGATGTCAGGACAAGATGTCAGGACAAGATGTCAGAACAAGATGTCATAACAAGATGTCAGGACAAGATGTCAGAACAAGATGTCAGGACAAGATGTCAGGACAAGATGTCAGGACAAGATGTCAGGACAAGATGTCAGAACAAGATGTCAGAACAAGATGTCAGAACAAATGTCAGGACAAGATGTCAGAACAAGATATCAGTACACAATGTCAGAACAAGATGCTGACGTTGCATGGGACACATACTGAAAAAAACCAGCTGGTAATATTCCAAGTAAATTTTGATGTAGAATCACAGGGTGAGAAAACCAATAGCCATTCAGAAAAAAAAGATACAAATATACATACACACACATACACATACTCACACGTATACACGAAACTGGAAAATACATATTTACCAACATGTAAGGGATAAAGAAAATATGGAACGATAATGAATGTCTGAAACAATAGATTGGAATACCATCTATTCAACAAGATAAAGATAGGAACTACTGATGAGTGTAACTGTGGCACTGATGTAATAACTGCAGAGCATCTACTTCAAAGGTGCGCAACATACAATGAACAAAGAAAACATATGTGGCCATCACCAATACCATTCCTAGACAAGCTCTACGGAGATGTCAACAGCCTCAAGCTGACAACTGTTTTCTCTGAACATATTCAAGTTGACGTGTGAGGGCCTTTTACGACACGAGTGAGTGATAGTCCTACTCCTTCTTTGTGTTTTCAGGAGGCCCCCCACCCCCCACCCCACACCGCCGTAAACTACACGTGACAGCATAACATGCAGCATTGTTTAAAGCAATGAAGTTTACCACAGGACAAAATATAATAATTAAATATTTTAATAAAAGGAAACAGTTGAAGCATGGACTACATCATGTTATGTGAATTGGCCAATATAAAGACAAGATGAAACACAGACTATGTCATGAAATGTAAATTGGACAAATATAAAGACAAGATTAATCATAGACTGTGTCATGAAATGTAAATTGGACAAATATAAAGACAAGTTGAAACATAGACTGTGTCATGAAATGTAAATTGGACAAATATAAAGACAAGATGAAACATAGACTGTGTCATGAAATGTAAATTGGACAAATATACATTTAACGTGAAACACAGACTATATGATGAAATGTAAATTGGATAAATATACAAACCAGGTGAATTGCACACTAAATCATGACATGTAAATTGGACAAATATACAAATAAGATGAGACATAGACTGTGTCATGAAATGTAAACTGCACAAATATACAAACCAGGTGAAACACAGACTATATCACGAAATGTAAATTGGATAATATACGGAAACAACGTGAAACATAGACTATATCATGAAATGTAAATTAGATAAATATACAAACAACGTGAAACACGGACTATATCATGAAACGTAAATTGGACAAATATATAAACCAGGTGAAACACACATTATATCATGAAATGTAAATTGGACAAATATACAAATCAGGTGAAACACAGATTATATCAATAAATGTAAACTAGACAAGTATACAAATAACGTGAAACACAGACTATATCATGAAATGTAAATTGGACGAATATACAAACAAGATGAAACACAGACTAATATCATGAAATGTAAATTGGATAAATATACAAATTATGTGAAACACAGACTATATCATTAAATGTAAATTGGACAAATATACAAACTTCGTGAAACACAGACTATATCATGAAATTTTAATTGGACAAATATACAAATCAGGTGAAAACCAGACTATGTCACGAAATGTTAATTTGGACAAATATACGTAAACAAGATGGACTAGACACTAAAAATCACCTAGCATGATAAAGATTTAAAAATAAAATAAAAGATAAATTGTCGCAAATATTAAAATTATGAAGGTTATATAAAGACGAAAAGTTAAATAAGACGCAACCGAAATAATGAACGTGAAATTCTATACAGGGTCAGAAAGGAAACGTATGAAGAAAAAGACACTATCAATTATTAAATTTAATTAGGCCAAACACGAAAGAAAATATAGTCTGCTGCGGAGGTGATATGACAGATGAACAAATGGTGCTGGCTATATATAAGACATAAGTAAATATTACACAAACATAAAGGTATGTTTTCAGGCACTCGTAAGAAATAAAGAAGTACTGTAGAACACTAGACAACAGAAAAACAACAGACGTGAGTGGCTTACCCAGAACTCGAACCCAGGACCTTCCGTATATATATATATATATATATATATATATATATATATATATATATATATATATATATATATATATATATATATATATATATATATATATATATATATATATATATATATATATATATATACTGAAGCACATTAAAAACGCACCACCTGTATAATCCAAGAACAGAGTGTGAAATGTAAATATAAGTGTGTACAAGTTTACATATTTGGAATCTTTATTCATTTTCCTATGAATCCATGCTGGTCATTAATTTGTACATTTGATTGTTATGAAATTCATTGCATTCTGTGCAGGCAAGGGAGAAAACCAAAAATACAAAAAAATGCAAGTGCGTTATCCTGCTGGAGAAGCTGCAAGTCTGGATAAATTGTGAACGCAGGAGCAACCAGTGCATCCAGAACCTCATCTCGATATGTCACAGCATTAACATTTTCACGGAAGACGTGAAGAGGCAAGCGATGGTGAAAACTGAATCCTCCCCAAATGTGAATACTGCCACCTCGAAATCGGTTGACACAGCAATCTGCAAAGCGCTCTTCACACCGTCGCTAAATCCGCATACGTCCATCTGCAAAGGATATGTTGAATCTGTTCTCTTCTGTGAATAGGACAGCATTCCACTGCAGTCTAGTCCATCTGATATGTTGCTCTGCCCATTGCAGGCGCTGCTGACGATGTCTGTGAGTCAAGTTTGGCCCAACATAAGGTCGTCTTGCAGTAAGGCCTGTATCTCTGAGTCGTCGTATGACTGTCATTCGAGAGACTTGCCCATGTCTACCCACTATTGCTCTTGCTGTTTGACTTGCCGGGAGAGTCAATTCCTTAGGTGACTCAGCACAATATGACGATCTTGCGCAGGGGTAGTAACTCGTGGTTGGCCACTCCGAAGTCTATCCCGGGCACTGCCAGTGGTTCCGTAACGTTCATTGAGACGTACAATAGTGCTGTGGTGGCAATTCATCCTTCTGGCAATGGCCCGCGAGCTCATTCCGGTCTCCAACATACCAATGGCTCGTTGGCGGTCGTTTTCAGATAGTCGTGGCATTTCAAGCACATGTACTGGGTGTTTTGTCTCAACGGCCTTTTTATACCGAGTATACTGCCACAACGCGTACACATTTTCAGGGTCATAGCTGTTGAGAATCGTGTTGCACGTGTAACTTTCATCGTTTTCATGTAGTCTGTACACACACCCATGGGTTGAATCTTGCACTTTCCATTCCAGCAGCCATTCGCTCTCTACTTCATGGCAAACACGGGGAAAATCCATTCCCACACTTTTTTTTGCCAGCTTCTCGGCATCGGTATATATAATAGTGGTGCGTTTTTAATGTGCTTCAGTATATATATATATATATATATATATATATATATATATATATATATATATATATATATATATATATATATATATATATATATATATATATATATATATATATATATATATATATATATATATATATATAAGACATACATTGAGGACACTAACAATTCGCAATGCAAGATAGTAATTGTTCTAAACCCCTGAGGGGAAGCGACAATAGATGGCGACATTAAAAACACTCGAAGAATTGTTTTTAAATTAAATTTTGCCTTTTGTGGCGAAGCGCACCCCGTTCAACTTAGACACTGAGCCCGTCGGTTATATTAAGATGCTTGTCGAAATATCAAAGACCTTGCTGACAGGAATAAGTATATACACACGAAGAAGGGAATTGAAGACAGATTTGAAATTGATAAAAAAGAGATGGAAAGAAATTGAACAGATGGCACAGGACCGGTATATTTGGCGTCAATGTGTTGACGGTCTATGCCCCAGGACCGGTATATTTGGCGTCAATGTGTTGACGGTCTATGCCCCATTGAGAGCTCTGCGGTTTAAAAAAAATGAATATGTGAATACTGTGGAGTTTATAGAAGATAAAAGTGAATGTAGGATAAAATCATGCATTTGAAATAAGACAAGAACGAACGATAGGAAGACAATAAACCAGAACGATTTATAACGCGGCTACCAGAAAGGATAGCCGCAAGGAAGAACAGCTAAAGTGATAAGAAAATATTTACAGATAAAGATAAAAAATACAAAAGAAGAACTACTGTATTAAAAAAAGAACACAAAAGGGCACAATGACCTTTGTAAGAAAAATCAAATACAATTACACTTCCGTTGATGTTAAATAAAATGGGAACCAGTTTATATGTAAACGGGCGGAAATTAATTTGTGTGCGTATATCTGTGCGTGGTTGTGTATGTGCATGTGTGTACTTTAGAAAAGAGCATTCAATTATAGATGTTGTGTTGGGTAAGAATGTGTGCGTGTATATGTGTGTGTACTTTAAAAAGAAGCATTATATTATAGATGGTGTGATGGATAAGAGCGACCGATTGGCTAAGCGGTTACAGCGAAGATACCAGGTTCCGAAATCGTCACGCTTCAGTCTACCCAGCTGTAAATGGGTACTTGACTCTGCTCTTAAGTTAGGGAAAGCAAAGATAGTGAATATGGGAAATGGTAACGCCATGTCATAAAGCTTGTCCTAGCGTCATGAAGTCTCTAACAATCCCTCCCCTGCTACATTAATTGCTATGGGACTGCCGTTACCTGTTTGTTAGATACAGTAAGAACTTCAGCAGAGAGCATCTACCGACCTGCAGGTTTACCTGGCGAATAAAGTTTTCAATTGGCACCAAAATTCTTTTCTTCATTCTACCTGTGAGCGTCCGATCGACAGAGTGGTTAAACCGCAGGCCTCTCGTGGCAAAAGGTGACGGGTTCGATTCACCGTATCGTCTCGCTCCATTCCTCCCAGCTGTAAATGGGTACCTGACTTTGCTCTTGAGTTAGGGAAGGAAAAGGCAGCGATAAATAAAACTGGTCACCCCACCACTCGATGCTGGACCTAACATATTAAAGTCTCTAATACTTCACTCCTCTACATCAGTATGTGCTATGGGAGTACCTGTACCGTTTGCCTTCTACATGTATCGTGGCAGAAGCCAACAAAAAAAAAAACAAAGAGAGAAAAAGTATGAAAGAGGGAGAGAGAAGAAACGAGAGACAGAGAACGGATATACTGTTCTCATTTTTCAAGATAGCAAAACACAAGACATAATTTGTGTATACATGTGTGCAAGAGAATTTGGAAAACAGAGAGAAAAAAACCTGTCTACGCCAATGGTTCTTGAAAATTACAGTAAGAGTGTACCCTTATGAGAGTTTAGTCTTACTGGTATAACCATATTGGGCAAAAATAAATTGAGGATAGTTTTAATAGTACTATTTTATGTACACTAGGATTATATATACATATATCCAATTTGCTCCGTCGGTGGTCATCCTTCGTACAGTGCTCCAACTCTATGCCTTTCATTCAGGCCTTCACGGTTCTCCGCCTAGTTGTTTTGGTTGGCCTCTCTTTCGCCTTCCTTCTGGGGTTCTAAGCAAAGCAGTTCTTTTGATGGTGTCAGGATCTCTTTTGAGGACATGGCCAACCCAGTTGTAGCGTCTGCGCGCAATGATGGTGCACAATATATATATATATATATATATATATATATATATATATATATATATATAGAGAGAGAGAGAGAGAGAGAGAGAGAGAGAGAGAGAGAGAGACACCCCGGGGTGGCCACTGCGTGCGGCTAGAGTGAGGCTGTGATGCGGCTCTCACAACGTGTTTGAAATAATACAACAATGTTCCTCAATATCACTGAAAAATGTTTCAAAAATATTATTATTATTTTTTTTTTACTATTAAGTTGTTAAAAAAATATTATTAGGAAGGTGAGGTAACCGTGACATTAGGTTTTAAAAGCCATTTTGTTCCCTTCAAATTTTAACATATTATCTTCAAATATGACATATACACCTTTTTTTCATAACTATATGGATGTGTCTTTTTAAAATTTCCTGTAATATTCCGGCTCCAAAAGGTTACATAGCCACCCCTGATATATGTAAGTCCTTATTTTGGTCTTCGTGCCCCCTAGGCGTTTAGTAAACCTTACCGTATCCCCTATTCAGTATGTGAGGAAATAAATTCCAGAGTTTACCATGAATGTGCACATAAGAAAGTGAATAAACAGATTAATTAGTTTTTCATAAAGGAATATTTATTCGATACATTACATTTTAGTATAAAGATCGCTGGAGTTTGGCATGCGGTTTAAGACTGTCAGGGATGAATATTTGAGATGATGCATCCGGCGTATATACAACCACCACACAACATGAACAATTAGCATTCATACCCTTCGATGTTTTCTGAGGGAGACTGAGCAACCTATGAGTTTGCCCGGAGTGCAATGATGCCGATTCTGAACAACAATAACGATAACAGTATCCTAACGTTGGTAAATGTTTGTCAGACGACAGTCAAATCAATAAATGAATGAGACCCCTCACATCTTGTCAGCCAACCATTTTATTCTTGATAAATACATACATATAAACTGGTCATCCGAACGGCAACAACTGGCAGGGTGGATAGTCACGATTCACTTCTGGAGCGAGGCGGTGTTGCTGTTCGGATGGTCTTGGGTTCGAGTGCCCGGTAAGCTTATCATTTCTTTTGTTATTTTGTTGTTGTTGTTGTTTCGTTTTCTACTTTATTTTCTACAAGTTCCTGCTATTTCTGTTTATGTGTTTTTATTCATTGTTCACGGGTCTCGTGGTTCTCTCTTTATTTATTGTTATTCTTGGTACAGTTTATGAAAGAGCAGAATACATACCAGTTTGTTTCGTGCTGTGAATTTGACTTTTCACTAACACTAACACGTGTTGAGTATTTCAGCGTTTCAATATACAAGGGGAATGACATAAGTCTTGGGCCTGACCATGAAGGAGTCACAGGAGGAAGATGAAACTTCGCATATTTAAAGTTCATCATATTTGCACTGAATGTGTAAAGTACGCGTTTGTTTCTTCAATGAGTTTTCCCGCTACGGTGCACGGCGCAATGTACCCTATTGACCGGATCTGCTGCTCCAAAGATTTGACAAAACAATGGAAAAGAAGGAGGCCAGAGCTGTGATAAAATTTCTGATGTTTCAGGGAAAAATACCTACATTTTTTGGAGACCATGGTGACAGTAAATGAGACTTGGGTACACCATTATGACCCCGAATCCAAAATTGCCAGCATGCAATGGAAAAACCCGGGCTCCCCAACACCTGTCAAGCCGAGGGCGCAGAAATCTGAAGGAAAAGTGATGCTGACTGTTTTTTGGGACGGCAAAGGTGTCCTTTTGAAAGATTATCTGCCTCGTGGCAACACAGTTAATGGACAGTACTATGCAGATCTTCTCACAAAACTAAGAAAGGTTGTGACCAGGAAACGAGGGATAACGCGCACTCAAAATTTTCCTTTGCTTAAAGACAACGCGCCCTCTTACAAAGCACGGCTTGTGCAGCTAGCAGCCAACGCTTTGAATATTGAAATTCTTCCACACCCACCATATTCTCCAGATTTGGCTCCATCAGACTTTTTTCTATTCCCAAATCTTAAAAAAACAGCTAAAAGGAAATCATTTTGACAGCGATGAAGAGGTTATACTGGAATGTGATGACTGATTTAGTTAGAAAAATAGGGTGTTCTACTCCCAAGGTCTTTTC
Source organism: Oreohelix idahoensis (assembly GCA_024509875.1). NCBI lineage: Eukaryota > Metazoa > Mollusca > Gastropoda > Stylommatophora > Oreohelicidae > Oreohelix > Oreohelix idahoensis. The sequence goes on along the minus strand of JAMPIV010011480.1, from coordinate 83,746 downwards.
AAGGTCAAGCAGAGATGGCAGAAGTGTGTCAATTCAGACGGTGGCTATATTGAAAAGGAATAAACACTATACAAAATTTCAGCTCTCTCTGACATATCCTTCATGGTCAGGCCCAAGACTTATGTCAATCCCCTTGTAGTTATGTACCAAATATTCTCTGTACCCCCTTGACAAGCTCCTCAAACCCCCCCCCCCCCCCCGGGGGTGTACGTATACCCCAGGTTGGGAAGCTGTGTTGTCGAGCCGACAACTAGCAGACAATAAATATAACAAACTCTTGCGTCTTTTCTTCTTATTTCATTAAAGGGTCGCTTAGAGCTGCTTTTGGCGTTTCAACGGAAGACGAAATACAGAAGCCAAACCAAGCATCAAATTACAGCTGCAATACTTGGCTTCTGTATAGAATTATTTTTCTCTTTTCCATGCATAACGACCTTGAATTTCTGTCTCGCTTTAGCATCCATGATATGAGTTACAGAAACTGCAATACACGAATAAATTTTTTTTTTACAGAAACACTTCAGAACGCTTAAACCGAAATAAGATATCAAAAGCCCAGTGCAGTGACTTACCAACTGTCACCACTACTCAAACATCCAGATATCAGTATGGACACTAAAAGACAAAAGGTAATATTATATTCTTACCAATTCTTTACTATCAGTGTTAAACATGGTCCCTAACCAGAGCACAGGAGGGGAACATCACCTCGTGCGGGATGAAATGATTAAGAAGAGCTGTTAATGTTAATAGGAGAGACAGAATGAGAAATGATAACATCAGAACACTTATAGCACGAGGAAGACTAAGAAGCAAATGGGTAGATGATATGACGGAAATCGTACATCAGCACGGGCTCACGTCAGCCAATGCGACACATTTGGTTCAAGAAGGGACAATTCAGCTCTCCACGACGCTTCACGGCAAAAGTCTACCGAAAAATTAAAGGTAAAGTAAGTAACTCAAGAAGAGCAGAGCCAGGGATCCTTTTACAGCTGGGTGACTAAAACGGGGCGAGATTTCGTTTAGAACCCAGTAGCTTTGCTTCGAGAAGCAAACGCTCTATCACCCTGCCAATCGATGTTCTAAATGTCCAGAGAGACAATTAATCGATGGAATCACTGTTGTTGCAGCTTCGTGCTAGCAGTCCTTATCAGTGCTTTATCCTGGTAGAAGAGGCCAACGACCCAATCACGCGTCCACAAGTGGCGGATAGTGGGACAACCTCCAGATATGGTGTGTCAGCCGTGTACTATGACACTATTATTGAACGAAAAAGCTCTTTAGCAGCCAATACCAAGTTGACGACTCCTTGCTATTATCTACACTGTAAATCTAGGCGTTTCCTGTGGCTTTTCTGCCGTTCCGAAACGTGTTGAGTTGAAGTCATGAGCTCCAGTTTCTCCAGCTTATTTTGCCTTTAAAGGATCATCACATCTGGTCCCAAGCTAGGAGTAAGAAGTGCGTGGCATACTGTGCATTCCGCGCCATCCAAGGGGGGCTCTCCAACCACGAGGAGCTAAAATACTGTACTCTGGTTCTGGGCTCTCCCAAGGAATTGTCACATCCTGCACAGAGCCACTTTTCAGCTTCTCCTGCCTATCACTGAGTCCACAGTGAGTGTAGCGAAATTGGTACCACTACCTTTGGGATCGATACTAGCAGTGCAATTGTATGGACCAATGAAAAGCCGCGAGCCCACGGCACAAGCCGAGACGAAATATGTCAAGGAAATATGGACACTTAGTGAAACATTTTTGTGTGTTAAAGGTGGCATCGTTCGAATAGGATGGATGAAAAGTGATAATTCTTAGAATAATCCATATATGTGATATGTTGTAACTACATAAGTATTGATTTATTGGAATGGATTCGGTTTAAGAATTAAGATGATGAATGGAAGGAAGCAAACTAAATCAGGATAACTCTAAGGCTTATCACTGATTGCAAAAATGATTATTCTATATGTTGATAAAAAGAAGAAGTGGAATGGACTAAGCAAGCTCAGTTGTAATATAAAAGACTACATAATAAATGTGTATAGGTTGTTGTTACTTTGATAATGTCACTGCAGCTAGACATCTGTAAAACTGACAATATAACAATGACATTGTGTGCATATCACCCGCATACAACATTCTGATGACAGACACACACAGACACTTAGTCTAGAGGAACTCCTATGTACAGTCTATCCCAGGACCTTATGTTGTTTCAGGGTCGATTCTGTAATCTTGCAGTCAGAAGCCAGTGTTATCCTGCAAAATTTGACTAGGAGCCCAATAACTGATCTACACAGAGTTACTGGTATCCCCAATGCATGGGAAGGCCAGTACTGGCTGAAAATATTGACAGACGTGTGTCACCCATTACCATCAACAAGTGTTTGGCTGAGATAGAAAGCCAGCAGTCCAGACATCTAAGATAAGTTTATCTTAAAAAACTGAATTCACCAAAATTATGTAGAGAAAGCCGTCAGATTATGACATTTGATTCAATCATAAGTCAGAACTCATAGATGATATATACACAGTGACTTTATTGTGTATCAAAGTGATGCTAAGTGCATATTGTAAATATTTTGTGAATATCTTGAAATAATTCTGTGAGTATCTCTAAATATAATTTTCAAACTTTTTCCATTCTAAATAATGAAGAAAAAATTACTAAACATAATTAAATTGATTAATAATTGTACCCGAGGACTTTGTTAACTTTATCATTGTTAAAGTTACATGATCATTTTGATTTTCCCTAAATTAAAGCATAGGATAGTCTTAAGCGAGGAGACAAGTTAGACTCTTGTACTAAATTCTTACCACCTGGTCAAGAGATCTTCACTGTCTGACTTTAACCTGTGCCATCCATACACCAGTGCTCATTTTTGAGACTGTGGTATTTCGTTTAGTCCAGAATTCTCATCTGGCACTATCATCTGTATCATCTAGAAAAAAAGTAAAGGATCCCGTTACACGCCCATTGGGCATGTTGGGAATATGGTGTTATGCCCATATCTTCTTGACCATCGGCACACTAGGGGTGATGTGGTCAGCATCACGCCGGCCGCCTTAACCTTCCCAGAGTTGCTCAAGTACCCAATTTCTGAGGCTGGGTCGACCCTGGAGCCGTTTGCGGTCTAAAAATCCCACCTCAACTGGGGATCGAACCATGGACCATCGAGCTAGAAAGCCAGTGCACTAACCATTGCGCTGCCGAGGCTCTCGTATCATCAAGATACACATGTATATCATTCGACTTCGCTACACTGGAAAAGCTTTGATAGAAATATTTTTAAAGTACTATTGAGTACTAATAACAAGGCTCTTCCATAAATTGTGGCATTGGTCGTTAATTAACTTTAATTAAAGTAATTAAGTTAATTATAATTAAGATAGTTTGAGTAAGACTACTTGCCCTATTCGACTACAGTATATCATGGCTGACTTGGTGAAATTTAGGTCTGCTACATTACAGATGGGAAAGTAGTTAGGCCTAAGTGGCGATGCTCTAATCCAGTATGTTAAGACTGAGATTGATAAATATCTGGAAAAGGAAGCCAAACAAATTGAGGCACATAAAGAAACAAAAAGATTAGAAGCTGAAGCCAAGAGGTAGGAAGCCGAGAGAGAAGAAAAGAGGTTGCAAGCAGAAGCTGATAGAGAAGAAAAGAGGTTGGAAGCTGATAGAGAAGAAAAGAGGTTGGAGGCTAAAACTAAGAGGTTGGATGCTGAAAGGGAAGATAGAAGAATACAAGCAGAGAGGGAACATGAGTTGAGGTTGAGACAATTGGAACTCCAAGCTGCTGCAAGTACAAGTGGGAGCAGCTCATCTCAGTCTGAAAATAGTTTTATCCAAGGTACTCCAAGTGCAGCTATGAACTTCCATCTGGATCCATTTGTGGAAAAGGGGGACTTCATAGAGGCCTACATTGATATACTTGAGAGACTTGCCTCTACATATGGCTTGGAGAGAGAAAAGCGGAGTTTGAAGATGTCTCAAGGATTGAGAGCAGTAGCTTATGATATGGTCTTAAAGCTACCTAGAGAGGAACAGGAAGATTTTGAAGATTTTGAAGCTTTGAAGCAAGCGTTGTTCACACGTCATGAGCTTAACGCTGAGGCTTATAGGAAGAAATTTAGAACGGCTAAGCTCGAGGCTGGCAAAACTTATCACCAGGACTCAGCTCGGTTAGAGACTTACCTGTTAAAGTGCAGTAGTCTAGAAAAGTTTCAGAAAGCTTATAAGTGACCAGTTAGTAAAATAAATACAATAAATTTATATCTCTGACGTTAAATACTCAAGTACAACATAATTTCATACCTAAATGGGTGCGACCTTACCGAATCTCCAAAACTAACCTTCAAAGATGTCAACTACATTCTTGGAACTCCATGTATGCTAAAACCACGAGAAGCAATTCAGTTCTTATGAAAATATTCCTTCCATAAATTACTCGGGCGAAACATTACAAGTGTGAAAACAGACACTTCTTCAGACTTAAGACATTTAATGTTTTATTTACGTTTCTGTCCAAGTATCACATGCTTGGCTGACTGTAACATGTAGTAGAATGACAAATCTCAATGCCATACCGAATATTTGTCTGTTATCACTTGGATAAGTGTAAACGATAATACTGTATTCTTTTCTTTTTTTCCCCTTTCGTACCTCATGGAGCCACAACTGCAACGAATTTCCTTGCAGGCAGCCTGCGTCAAAGCAATCGTGTGCTCTAGCTGCGGTGGTTTCTGCTGCAGCTTTTTCTACATCAGCAGTTCCCAAAAGCGGATGGTACCGCCTCCCTTGGGGGCGTTGGAAGGACCAAGGGGGCGTTAAGGGAAAATTGGGCCGCAGGGGAGCGTTCAGTAGTAAGTTGGTGGTTGAGGATTTATTTACTTACTTAGTCGTTCCTCTTCTACCATGAGGTGTAGAGGTTTGGAAGAGAGAGAGCGCCATACTATCCTATCGGCTGTCTTCCACCTGGCCTGGTTCCATTCTAGTCGTCGGTCCTTCACATATTGTCTAATTTTGTCCTCCCAGCGGACTGTGAGTCGTCCTGGAGGTCTGGATTCCTGGCTCCCATAGTTGCCATGGCAGCCGATTTTCTCCCATTCTACAGACATGGCCAAACCATCTTTGTTACAGGTATAGTTCCTGAGTTGGAATCTATCAATGGACTGAATGAATTTGATGTCTGGACTCGTACGACTCATTTGAAAAAAAAAAAAAGATATGCAGGGCTATTAAATTAATATTTTGCTCAAAAACGTTCAACTGGGTGCTCATTTAAAACGAGTCAAAACATATTTCTCACAGACGTGGGTTAAGAATACTTCTTCTTCTTCCTCGTTCGTCCTGAAAAGGACGTTGGTTGCGTTGTGTTCATTTACAGCGAAGTTGCGGTATTTGCGCCTTTCGGCCGACACATCCGACTTCCGCACGGCATTTTTTGGGACCGGGTTTGCCTTCCCTCTTCGATCCCTACTCCTCAGCCAGACTGCAGTGATGCAGCCTGTTTCCAGGACCACCACGTGGAGGTGAAGTAGGGTCTTGGTCAGCTCTGGTTCGCTGACCCTGACGCAGGCAGTCACGCTATGGGTCGCTTACTGCATTCCTCACTTTTGATGCGTCTTGAGTCCCGGTTAAAAATACAAAATTAAAAACAAATCCCTGTGACACTCCTTGAAATAGATGCCCATTCTTCTATTTACATCTCTGTGAAGAATAATTTTGAGCGAAGGTAGTTACCTCTGGAAAAACTCTTCCTGTTACTCGAAGTTCTGGCCATTAGTGGACTATTAATGCAGAGGAGGGGAGACAACACGCGACATAGCTGCAGATATCTTTGGTCGTTTTCAATATTTTGGCTTTAACTATCTTAAGTAGCCGGAGATATCTTTGGTTTTCCTCTTCATAGTGGTTAATGCTACGTTCAGTAATTAGAGACCTACTGTGTGTGTGTGTATTTTTTTTTCTTCTATTGATATTCGTTAGTACAGCAGTGTTTAGTAGCTGGATATATCTTTGATTTTCATCTATACGTTGGCCATAACTTTGCTTAGTAGGAAGAGATGTCTATAGTTTTCTTCTATAAGATTGTTATAGCTGTGTTTATGAGCTTGAGGCCTAGTCGATGCTAATATCTATCACACCTAAAGGTCTTTTATATTTGGACATGTGCCCTAAAATAACCGACTAGGTTGAACGGGACGCGCCTCGCCAAAACGAGGCAACATTTTATTTAAAGAAAGAAAATGGGGACCTAGTTAGTTTTTTTATAGCTTTTTTGTTGGCTATAACAGTGTTTAGTAACTGGAGATCCCTTTCGTTTTCTGCAACATGTTGGCTATAACTATTTTTAGTAGCTGGAGATATTTTTGGTCTTCTTTAATGTGATGGCTAAAACTATGTTTAGTAGCTAGAGATATCTTTGGTCTCCTTCAATATGTTGGCTATAACTATGTTTAGTATCTGGAGATCCCTTTCGTTTTCTGCTATACGTTGGCTATAACATTGTTTAGTAGCTGGAAATATCTTTGATTTTTCTCTATATAGTGGTTAAAGCTACGTTTGGTAATTGGACACTGTCACGGCGCTATTTCGCCGAAATATCAGACAGGATACATTGTGTTTTTGTCATGTGACCAGACGGAAGTGGGAGGTAGTCTAGGCGCGAAAGGCCAGTGGGTTTCTAGTCAGCGTTCCGTGTGGACGGACATCTTGTTCCCTTCGCCAGCAAGTCGCTGTGCGGTTTATCAGATGGATTATTAGCCAGAGATTGCCATATTTAGTTCTGTTGGATGATTATGTGTAATTCTGGATTGGTGTAGTGTCCAGTGGATATTATCTTCAGGCCGCATATGACAAGTTGTTCATGATTAGAGGAATGCTTGGTCATAGATTTTTTGGATCGCTAGGATGAGCGATAGTCAGTACAGAGTTTGTTCAGTGCCGACATACTGATATGTATGAGGCTATCAGATAAATTAATTGAGGCAAGTTTCTCTGGCAGTTATATCTATATATTCCATACGTTTTGTTGACCGTGTGAGGCTTGATTTTGTGTGCTTATTCATTAAAGGGAATTACCTGTTAAATGTGTTTATTTATTATGTCCTAGCGAGCCTATTATGTTGAATGTGGTATAGTTTGGCCTGAGTGGCTAATGGTGTCAGGAGGGAAGTTAGATCGTCTTTTATTGGTGGTATAGTTAGTATCAATAGTGTTGGCGGAATCCCTGGGTGTATGCAACTACTCATATCTGGTTATTGGTCTAGATGTACGCAACTGTAGTGGACTGGTTCTTGACAACGTTGTTCGTGTAGCCTACCTCACTGATGTGCCTGTTCAGTGGGTGCCTACCAACGCCTCTGTCGTGACCCTGAAAATTTACCGTGCTGAAGACTGAAGCCTGCTGATCTGAGTGGCCGGGAGTACTCTGTGCTGTAGACTGCGGGAGGTCGCAAGTGTCGAACTGTGAAGTGATCGGTGTTTGGACATATGTATCTTTACGCATCATAGTGCCAAGGGACATACACATATTTTTCCGGCACATAGACTTGATACAGTGAGCTCTATTGTTGACAGTGCTGTGATAGCACCGTGCAGAACAGTGTATTCGTTTGGATATTTGTTGCAGTACCGTGCCAAATGACACTATTGTTAGAAGCTGGCACACAGACTTGCGTTGAAGTCTGGTTTTCAGGAACATTAGTTTCGTTGGGACGTTTCCAAGTTTGTGGAGAACTGTTTTTTCTGTCTTCATCTTCATCATCGGTGCTGAGGAGCTACTTGGACGAGCGTCGCTGGACCATTACTTAAGTTTTCTTGTGTGTAAATCTTTGTATGATTTGTTTTATTTATGTTTTTCTTGTTTTTCCTATAAATTCTGTATTCTTCTTTTAAAAATTTCTTTTCTGTCTATCCACCTGATACTACTTATCGTTCAGTCTGGTTCTCTGGAGTAGGGGGACAGTTTTGTCGGGGTCGTGTTAGGTTAGCAATAAGCTTTGTTCTTTTCTACGTCTGTTTCTTCAGGTCTGCTTATTAGTTTGTTGTTGTTTTCTTTCCTTTTGTTTTGTTCTTTTTCCTCGCTTTCTTTGTAGAAACTTAGTCTGTATTGTTATGTGGTGTTAGTTAGTTAGGTGGGATCTTTCACTATAAGTTCCTATTACTTGGGGTATTTACATTATATATCTTTGATATGTTATAATGTTAGTATTGCTTATATGTTATTTAGTTTTTATTTTTATTTTATTGTTATGAGTTGGTAGTGCCTAGTGAAGGAGATAGCTCTCAATACTTCATTGTTAAGTGTAGTTGTTGTTTAGTCTACTGTGTTTAATATTATATTTGTGAGTTCAAGGGTAGACGGGTGGCGAGTTGAATGCTTTCTTTTCTCACTTGCGGGAAAAGATTGGATTAGACTGATTTCTTTCTAGGGTGTGGCTGTGTATGTTTAGTGGTGGAGTAAGGCAGAGGTTTTTCCTGCGACTGCCCTACTTAACATTCCAAGCCCTGTTTTTGTTAGGTGTATTGGTGGAGTTTGTATTTACATTGTCCTGTACAACCAGTAATTCTTCTGTTGTGTTTAAGTGGTGTGATCTCTCGTTCCTTCTTGCTATCTTGTAAGTACGTTAACAGGTATCCCTTGTTTTCGTTCGTGGTCAGTCACGCTTTGTATATACCGGTCTATCCCTGCTCTTATCTGGTCTGTCATCTTATTCACCGTGACTGCTAGTTATCGTTCCGTTTAGTGTTTGGCTTTTCATAGGTTGCGTGTTCATTTTGCCAATTGTAAACTTTCTGGTATTAGGTACAATATTGAGAGTACAAATATTGTCATAGTACAACACCAAGGTGGGTGTTAGTAAGAGATTGTGGTGAAGAAGCTGTGTTATTTGTCTATTTTGTGGCGGGACCATAACCTTACAGTTTTTAGGTGGCATAGCACCAAGAGGTATTATCAGCTGATGAAATACAATTTTCGACTATAGTAAGAGTCTTTTAGTTGTATCACAGAGACTAAGTAGTCGGAAGGACCAAAATCTAGTGAGTAAGGAGACAGTAAATAACAGTTGAAGTGGATTATATTTATGCATTAAGAGGTGAAGTGGATGATGATATTTATACATTGAGAGGTGAAGTGGATTATATATATACACTGAGAGGTGAAGTAGATTATATTTATACATTAAGAGGTGAAGTGGATTATATATACATGCATAGGTTTGTACTTTAAGAAATAATATTGCTATTTATATATCATTACCGCATACTTTGTAGGCAGAGAGGTATCTGTTGATATAAGTGAGGTGGTTTTTGGTACATTGTATTGAGCAGGTGCATAGTGTGAATCTATAGCAAAGAAGCAGAGTCATAGATAGTATTGAGTATTGTCAGTGTACATCATGGACTTTGATAGTTTCATTCCGATAGGCAAAGAATGTGTGTACACTGGGAAAAATCTAATGGAGTACGCCAAGGCAGAATTCCACTCAAAAGATAATCAGGATGCCTTAAGAGATTTACGTGCCGAGGAACGAGAACTCAAGAAGGCAGAGTTAGAATTTCAAGAAAAGAAGTTGGAACAAGAGTTACAGGAAAAGAGGATGAAAGAGGATAGAGAGTTAGAATTACAAGAAAAGAAGATAAAAGAATATAGAGAATTTCAAGAAAAGAAGATGAGAGAAGCTAACGAATTAGAATAAGAGAAGGAGAGAATAAGAATAGCTCTGGAAGAGAAAAAGATTGATAAGGAAATACAATTGAATAAATTAGAAGTGGGTGCGAGTGGTCAGAACTCGACTCCAGGGGGGTCTCATCGTCCCTTTAGGCTGCGTCTGCCAAATTGTAATGATAAAATCGACAGTTTAGATTTTTTCCTCGAGAGGTTCGAGGCCGAATTCGTGGCCTGGAAGGCTGACAGAGATCAGTGGCCATCTTTGTTATCCACGTTGTTAGTGGGGCCTGCGATGGAGACCTTCTTTAGCCTCCCGCTGGAAGAGCGGGCAGATTACGACAAGGTGAAAGAACGGTTGCTCCGGAATTTCCCTCTGACGGGTACCGGAAGCGCTTTAGAAGCGCGATGCCAAGTGCAGACCAAGACTTCGAGGACTTATTCTCGAAGATCAAACTTCTGTTATATAGATGGAATGAGATGGTAGGAATTACTAAGGACTATAATGGCTTGCTAGATTTGATGCTACGGGACAAAGTGCTGTCCTCATGTTCAACCGATTTGGTGGCGTTTTTCCAAAAGCGCCAGCCAAAAGACATTGATTCAATGCCCAATTGGGGCACCATTATGTCCTGGCCCATTCGGGCAAACCCATCCAGAAGTCGGGTCTGTCAGACGACTTAGTTGCTGATGTCGGCAAAGTACAACGCCAACCATGGAAGGATCAGGCAGGCGAGGCAGACAGGGTCCAAAAGCAGAGGCACGATAGGTCATCCAGTCCCTATCTGCCAAGAAGAGGAAATTATGGGAACTTCCAATCCCATCGGAATGGCCGGTCGAACTGGCATAATCGACAATTTAAAAGTGATAGCGACGGAAGAGAGTGCCAAACGCGGAAGCAGGTACGCTTCGAGGAGTCTGGGGACGAAGATCGGTTTTGGTATAAAACAAAACATTCCAAGCAGAGGAGTGGTTCCTCAGAGAGTCGATCTTCCGACTCCGATGCGCGGTCTTCGCCAGCTAAAAGCCCCAGCAAGGGTCCACGCGATGAGTCGAAAAGGGAGCGCCTGTGTACCAATTGTGGTGGCAATAATCATTGCGCTGACAGGTGTCCTACCCCAATCGAACACGCGAATTCCGCGTTTGTGTTGGACACAGTCAACAGCGAGGACTGTGTGGGGTGTCATCCTCTGTTCCATGCAAACGAGAAGATAGTGCTACACTGCGGTCATGCGGCTCCATGTCTGTCGGCAGTCCATGAGACTGGCAAGGTAGCTCTCCACAAGGGCATAGTTGAGAAGATACCAGTCTCCGTATTGAGGGACACGGGTTGTACCACAATCGGGGTACGGCGGTCGTGTATCGACGAGTTCTGCCTTACAGGCAAAACCGTAAAGTGTACTACATTTGGGGGCAAAGTTGAGTCTTACCCCCAGGTGTGTATTAATGTGGACATCCCGTTCCTGTCGGGTAGAGTGAACGCGTTCGTCCTCGAGGACCCAACTGCCGATTTGATCGTCGGCAATGTACGGGGAGTGCATAATGCCATGGGTGTCGCTGGAGCAAAGGCTCAGCAACACCAGAGTTCCGAGGCGGATGACCAGGGGGTGGATATATTACCGCCTGACAAGAAAGTTCATCCGAGACGGGGTTCGCGGCAAGTGCCAAGGCACACGAATAAGAACATTAGACGCATATCCGAGGGTCCGATGGCTGGCGATCGCACAGTATGGGCTCGCAGTGTTCCCCTGAGTACTAGTTGGCGCACACTCAGAAGCGTTTAATGAGGTCGCGCCGGTTAGATTCGTGGAGGTATTGTCATTGCGCGACAATACCAAAGTTGGACGTGTTACTTTCGTGAATAGGTGGGATGCGCGTGATGCAGTCAGGTGGAAGCTCATGTCGCTGCTTCATAACCACCTGCTGATAGTTCAGCAATAGCAGGGGACAGGTTGCGGGTTTGCGTGCAGTTAAGGTAATCGGTTAACGCGAACCGAATCTTAGAGTCTGACCCCCCACCTCCAGTACTATTTTGATAAGAATATAAATGTTTTGTAAACGTTAAAACATCATGTTTATGCTACACTATGTTGTGCTTTGTAATTGATGTATTATGAGGCCATAAAGGCAATTACCTATATAATTGAATTTACTATATGTTTGAAATTTGTAAAAGGACTGGATGTACCAATTATTAATTATTGTGTATGTATAACTATGTAATAGTTACTATGAATGTACCGTGCACTATGTTTTGGGTAGACCAGGTGAGGACAGTCGTTGTCATTTTTCACGACTGCCAGAACCTGGGATAGCTTACTTCATATTTATGTGGGGTTTTGGGGTATCTTGGAGAATGCAGTATTGACAATGGCAGGATAGAACTATGGCTTTCTCTCGGTTCATATGAGGAGATGCTGTTTATGGGGTCGGGCGATACCTCCTCCAATGGAAGAAAACTAAGTTTTGGCAACGCTGAGATAACTTTACCGTCGAGGTCATGTGACCAGACGGAAGTGGGAGGTAGTCTAGGCGCGAAAGGCCAGTGGGTTTCTATTTCGGCTTTCTTCGCCAGCAAGTCGGTTCATATGAGGAGATGCTGTTTATGTTGGGTTATGTGTAATTCTGGATTGTGATGGGTACAGTGCCGACATACTGAATGTATGAGGCTATCAGATAAATTAATTGAGGCAAGTTTCTTCGGCAGTTATATCTATATATTCCATACGTTTTGTTGACCGTGTGAGGCTTGATTTTGTGTGCTTATTCATTAAAGGGAATTACCTGTTAAAGGTGTTGATTTATTATGTCAGCCATTATGTTGTGGTCATGCTCCTAGGGAGCGAGCCTATTATAGAATTACCAATATTGGTGTGATAAATCCACAGCATAGTTTGGTTCTGACAGACACCTACTTTTGTGTGTGTGTTTTTTTTTCTTCAATTGATATTCGTCAGTATAACAGCGTTTAGTAGGAGGAAATGCCTATGGTTTTGTTTTTTATATGCTTGTTATAGCTACGTTTCTGAGCTATAGCCCTAGTTCTTTTTTTTTAGTTTTTTGTTGGCTATAACAGTGTTTAGCATCTGGAGATCCCTTTCGTTTTCTGCTACACGTTAGCTATAACTATGTTTAGTAGCTGAAGAAGATATCTTTGGTCTTCTTCAGTGTGTCGACTACAACTTTGTTGAGTAGCTAGGGACATCTTTCGTTTGCTGCTATTTAAACTTTGCCATGGACATATTTGATGTTACTAACAATATGCCTACCATCTATTACTTTTCTCATATAATCAACTAGAGGCCTTACCCGTCCTTTGAACGGGGAATATGTAAATAAACATTTTTCAAACATAAAATTAAATAAAGGAAAAAGTAACCAAAGCTGAAATTCTTATTTAAATATTAACCCGATATTTATTTAAACTTTGTGACATACCTTTATATAAAAGAACTTCCTATCTAAAGTACTATTGATCAAATGTGTTGTTGATTTATTTCCATGCCATGATTTCAAACTGTCCAGAATCTTCTTTCCTTGTCCTCCCCTATCTATTTTTCCTTCTGTCTTTCCTGTTGTCACGATATACTCCAGCTTCCTTCTTCTCATAAAATACCCAAAAGAATGTGGATTGCTTTTTCTAACCTGAGAAATAAAGTTCCTTTGCACATTGGCACCTTTCAAGACATCCTTATTACTAATTGTAGCTGCCTATATTATTTTTTACACTAGCAATAACCCGTCAAAATTGACAGGTTTTTAATTATAGTGTGTTCTTTCTGTTACATGTCGAACCACCACCAAGTTATTATTATAAATCATTTTGATCTATAACAATAAGTCTGCAATACTTTAAATTAAAATTTTGTCTTGAAGAAAAAAATCAAAAACTTACATTTTAAGGTTATTTTTAAGAAAAATGATGAGTTAAATCCGTTTCCCAAATGAAACTGAACAGAAGAGTATCTTGATTGTCTGTTGATTTAATCTGCATCTCCGCACCTTCATGTCTCCAGTTCATGTACTTTTTATCAATTGCGTTGTTGCTTCTTTCCATAATCAAACTGTTCATGCACTCCGTCATTTGCGCACTTTTCTTTTTCTACTATCCACCTTTCAACCACAGGCACAAATGAGTTGTTGCATAATGTGCAATGCGTTTTACGACATTTTATTGGAAAAACTACATCTCTGAGGCATACTGTGCTGCCATTTTATTTCAGGATTGGTCCTTTATAACTCTGAAGAACTCTCTTTCTTACTTCCACCGGACAAAGAGTTGTTGCATAAAATGCGTTTCATTTTAAATAGAATGCTGCCTTTTATTTGGTCTATTCTACACAAAACTTCCGACATAAATCTTCCGTCCGATGTTATTAACGTGCCCAAGTATTTGAATCTATTGACCATTTTTTTTTAAACTGTTCCATTTACTTTGAAAAAGCATTCGGGAGAAGTCGTTTCCTTCGAGATGACTATAGCTTCTGTCTTTTTTTATATTAAGACTGGGGGCCTTTATTTTAACTTTCTGTCACTTCTATATCAATCATTTCATACAATTCATTTTGACTATTTGCCTTTAAGACTGTATCATCTGCGTACCTCAAGTTATTTATACTACGTCCACCCACTGATGTTTCTGGCATGCCCTCCATGGATTTAATTTTTATTTTATCACTGTACAAAATGATCAGATCTGATGACAGCACATATTCATGTCTAACACCTTTTTTAACATGCTGAAATGTTCCCATTTGGCTCCTGACTCTTAAAGCTGCTGTTTGTTGTCAACACGTGTTCTTTATCATTCCCAGGTCCTTACCATAGATGTTTATACTTTCTAACATTTTGATAATTTACTCGTGATTCACTTCTTTCAAGTGCATTAGTGTAGTCTATAAAACTCAAAATATAGATCTGTTTTTACTTCTGTGGTCCTCTCTATTAATGTTCTTATAATATATTTGCCGTTGTTTGTTCCATTACCTTCTACAAAATCACATTGTTCATCACTAATTGGTGTTGTGTCTTGTCTGTGCTGTATTGCCAGTCGTTGCACTTCTTGTTTAGCTATGATTCTTTTGCCTTTTTACATTTGCTTATTATTTCCTTATTTAGCCCGTCGTATTCTCATTTGTCTGTCACATAATTTGTCGTTCCCCTTTCTCATTTTCTCTCTCTCTCCCTGCAACTATCCATTTATTTCTTCAATTTACGCACATAAACCTGTCCCATCGCTGCGCCTTAGATTTGTTGACCTCTGTTCATACTGCAATAATGTTATTTCACGCCTAAATGACCATCCTTAAGGATTAATTGTAATCGCTAAAGTGTTTAAACCAGATTGACTTCCTACTGTAACCGTGAAAACGATCGTTTAGGGCACTCTAGGGTATTGTTCTCGTCAAAAGCGCTCAGACACTGTGGCGGAGAATACAAAAAGAAAACCAGATGTTGTCGGCGATATGTCGCAGCTTATCCTTCTGGGGACCAGGAAAGTACAAGTGATAATTGCTTAATTCACTTCCGTTCAGATATTGTCTGTGTAATTTTTACAGAGAAACCCGCCTGGGTAGACAAATTAGCGAGGACGATGTCTACAGGCGAGGTTACAAATCGTAATTAAAAGGTTATCTAAGAGGGACGGAAGAAGTCGGGCCATATATGGGATAAGAGGTCATGTGTTTATATTTTAAAATGGTGTTTTAAAACACGCGGGGGAAATTAAAATAACTGACAATCCGACACACTACATTCTAGCTCATGGATTGGATCATATGAGAGTTAGAAATAAACATTTATTCTGATTGGAAGTTTTGTCGTAACGCCAAATGGAAGCGTGGACAGGAAAACTGCAATATAACCTAGCAAATTCGGAGGCAAAAACACACTGCATTCCAGAATGGTCAAAAAAAGATAGCTCGGACTGAAGCCAGGAAAAGAATAGAATTAGGATTCTTACCTCATAGGCCCGGACAAAACACGTATCGGAACTTCTTCTGAACACTACAACAAGGACAATCTACCTGTTAATAGGGAAACCGTACTCCTAGCGGACCTACTCAAAAATTCACAGAGGGATTCTAAAGAGAATTAATACCCCAGACGCATGTCCTAAGTATCTGCATCAAGTTGCCAAGACTATTCAACTCAGCAAGAAGTCTAGAGTTCTTAAATGTTATTGGGGTGAGTTGTAACATATTTTATATACCTTGAATATGACATGTTTGAACTTGCTGATGGTTATACAGGTCCCTTCGCGGCTCGCAACCTCAACATGTGAAAATGATATATTCATTAACCACCACAGCAAAGCGCTGGTGATTACTTCGTGCTAGTTCTTACAGGGAACCAAAAGCAGAGGTAACCCCAGACTCCATGTGGAGCAGGGAGTGGATAATGATGACATCATATTAATATATTTATTATCATGTGTAGTAAGTTGTATCTATACTTAAACATGTTCACCCATGCACAAGCCATTGCACCTGCCGCTGTCCAATCGCAATTTTTCAATAAAATTAACTAAAAGAATGGTGATTTTTCATCATATCCACTGAGTTTTTTTATGTACGTTCAGGGGGGTTAAAAAAAATCAGAGAGATGAATCGGTTGACGGACCGCGGGAAAGGCTCATGATTAATGTCAGGAAAGCAAAAACGTAGCAGAGGTTTTGTTCTTTTATTTCCTCTAAAGTTTGTGGTACGACTCGAAGAGATCATTTGAGGTACTGCTCTTCGACACCAGTTATAATAATATTCTGTTGTTCAAAGCTTGTGATCGACACTGGAAACCTACGTTTCACGGGTTGTGAAGATACCTGCCTTGACCTGAAGAGGTTATCTCTTGAACTGATCTGGAAACGTGCCCATGCCACAGAGACGAATTGACGGAAACAACAGCATCAACACTTCAGCGTTTTGGCAGCTAAGTGATATTTTTAGCAGGCCAAATACAGAAGAACTTTGTTTTTTTTTCTTTTCAACATTAAGCTTTCTAAAGCCGACATCTTTTCTATGAAGACAACAACATTTTATTAATCACCAGTTCTTATTTATTAACATTTGTTCAAATGTAATTGATCATTAAATTTGTTATGTGTTGTTTTACAAATTCATAGTTGATTTAGTTATTACAGAGAGAGAAGTGCACACGCATGATTCAGTATCTTTAACCTATATCTATATAGAGCCAATAAGAAGAATTTTACTGTTAATTCAGTTGGGGGCTTGTACGAGTTAAATTAAAGTATTTAATACCTCTTCACAAAAGGCAGCGGGCAGATAAAATTTAACATTGCTAAGACACATTCAGCATTGTTCTTGACATTTAAAATATCTTGTGAAGACTCCCTTAAGGTAGAAGTATCATCATTTGCATCTTTGCCAAGAGTAATCTTGTGCGAAGGTAGATTCCTTTCAAGACTCACATTAGATACTCTAGGTTTTGGCCATTGTTGGACCATCACTGCGGAGCAAGGGGAGACAACCAGTGACACTAACTTACTTTCCGATCGTCCATCCATCAGTTGTAAAATTTCAAGTGTCATCAATTTCTTCTTTGCAGTTCCTTTTTCCTTCGATTACGGAAACAACAGCAAATGGATTGATTTGCCGTTGCCCTAAAGACGCCAATAGGCGTGATGGGAAACAATGGCAAAGAAAACCTATCTGCTGTTGCCCTAAGACGCCACTAGGCGTAATGGCCACTGACTGCTTTGACGGTCGGTGGCTAAGGACGGAAGAAGAAGAAGAAGAAGAAGAAGTTCCTTTTTCACTGATATGCTTGACATTATCTGCAATTTCGGAAAATGTTCCTTTTACCATGCTACAAGTACTCATGTTTACAGTGACCCCATTGCATTCCGGAGCATTTTAAATGTGTGCATGTCCTGTATACATTAATCAAACCAATATGTTATGTTTCCGGTCCAGATATACACTACAAAGCATTAATCAAACCAATATGTTATGTTTCCGGTCCAGATAAACACTACAAAGCATACTTGTAATTTTTATACATAATGAGAATCCGCTTTCTAAAGTGAATTACTTTATAATTATACAATAATATTAATATTAACAGTGTAAAGTTTCAAATATGTTTGTTACATTTTTATATTTTCAAATCATTTGCTTAATTATTAAAAGTTTTACTTTTAAAATAAGAAAAATTTAGACAGGAAATCACATATCATTTGCTTTATAATAAGCTGCTAATTTTCCTTTAAACCGAAAACTTATTCCATTTAGGGCTCAACGTTTCTGACCTAATTACGAAGCCGCCATATTCAAATTTTTTGTTTTTCGGATTTTTGTAGGACATTCTGTATTAAGACCAATCAGTGTGTCAAATTTCAGACTTCTAGGTAGTTTAGAAGTGGTCAAACAATTTCGTGCGGACTGACGGAAAGTCGTAATCGCAAAACGCACTTTACTTTATATATAAAATAGGTAAAGGATCCCGTTACATGCCCATTGAGGCATATTGGGAATATGGTGTTAGGCCCATATTTTCTCGACCATCGGCACACTAGGGGTGATGTGGTCAGCATCACGCAGGCCGCCTTAACCTTCCCAAAGTTGCTCTGGTACCCAATTCATGAGGCTGGGTCGACCCCGGAGTAGTTTGCGGTCTAAAAAATCCCACCTCAACTGGGGATCGAACCATGGACCACCGATCTAGGAAGCCAGTGCACTAACCATTGTGCTACCGCGGCTCCTTTACTTTATATATAAGATACCTTTAATTATTTTTCCCTGTATGAAGTGACAAGATCAAGATATAACATACACTCTTGTTTGACTCCACATTTTATTTGTCTTATATTCTTTTTGTTCATATTCTATCGCCATTGCTGCATTAACTTCCCGGTACTGTACATTTGTCTTGTGAAGGCATGAGTTAAACAAACCCGAGTTTCTAGCACACGGATATTCTTTCTGACAACGTAAAGGTATAAACAAAGTAGGTTTTCCATATCAACTGAATAGTTTTTAATTGACGGAGAACGATATCCTGTTCAACCCCTAATGGGCTGACAGTATTATATATATATATATGATGTCTACAATTTTAGATAGTGTACTGTATTCAATTCCAGCATTTTGATCAAGGCATTATCCATACGCGTAATTGACTATGCATGTATATAATATTAAATAAATATTAGACAAACATAAAGGTATGTTTTCAGGCACTCGTAAGAAATAAAGAAGTAGAACACTAGACAACTGTCTAGTGTTCTACTTCTTTATTTCTTACGAGTGCCTGAAAACATACCTTTATGTTTGTCTAATATTTATTTACTGTTTACAGGACTCGGGTTTCCCTTCCTTATGTGTTATAAATGTTTTAAAATATCTAAATCTGTGGCTTTTTTTTTCAGTAAAATAGTATATTCCTTTTTGTTAAATAAAATGTTTACTCGTTTTTGCTAGGCGTACCCTGTCCATCCTAAACACAGGGTCCGTCGGTTATATTACAACGCATGTCCAAATTTTAAAGGACCGTGTGGTCTGGTTATTTTGATTGTAGTGTATTCCTCACTTATCGGGTTATTTATTTTTAGCATGCAAAAAAAAAAAAAAACCAGAATGGAAGGTGAAAGTTTGGGGAAAAGGATTTGTATTTAATGTCAAATATTTTCATAGCTAACTTGAGCTGGGCTAAATATTTTGTTCTCTATTTAAATTTTCTTTTTCTTATTTACTGACAATTTAGTGTTTATTTCTGCTACCAATAAGGGACGATCGTTACTAAAATACCCCCACGGATGTTCCTTTCAAATATCTCCCGGAGCAACATAAGAAAATCACGAGGATGTGGCTAGCCGTGTGAAAGGAAACCCATTTCCTGGTCCATGGAGTTCTGAAAATGGTTGGGCAAAGGCTTTGAGAACACTGGTAAGCGGTGAATAAAACAGAAGTATGGAAGAATATATGAAAGATTTGCAAGAGAAATGATGCGCTAAATAGGAGACTTGAAAAGCGAACAAGAATTGTGTATATCACGAACAAGAAGATATTGTATGGATGTAGATCATGGGTCCTCAAAGTGTTCCATGTCGACACCCAAGAGGGTCTATCGGGGTCGATTAAACTTTTGGGGTCGAAATCATCTCGAAAAATGAAGTGAAGACTCAAGTACGTTGCGAGGACCTGGAGAAAATGCATGTACCTGACTGGATTGTAACGCTGTTTAATGTAGAAATACAAGTATAAGATACGGTCTTTTAATCTCACCTACAATATGACCTCATTTATTTGTGTGTGGATCTCGAAGGTATGTCATTATTTTTTAAAAAAAACGTAAAAGCCTCAGTGACTATTGCAGCATTTCAAATACTGCTACAAAATACCCCAAACTTTGTGCAGGAGTTCAGCCGTTTCTTTTTTCTGCATGTGCTTTGCATTCAATAAGAGTTCCCATGCCTGTTTCAGGGCTTCTGCTTCAGCACTGAAGTTGTTGCAGTATTTGCCAGGGCGATTGCCACAGGGTGGATTCTATTCTTTAATTTGATGAGGATGCCAGCACCTCCATTTTCAACTGCGTTTTTTTGTGCAACCATCAGTATATGCATGTGTCCAAAGCTTTGCTGGAAATTTTTGGTCATGGTTGCTATGCACTTTCTTTGAAACACAGGATGTCCTTCGAGGCTCTTAAATTTTTCAGCTTGTTGTAAGACTCTGCTGTCACGTCTGTCCTCCATTGACTGTAGCCCTGTAATGTTTTCCATATGGTTGATTTTTGTGGACTAAAGGATTGAAAAGATCTGATACACTCTCTTGAAAGACTGGCCTAATGCTTCAACAAGTGCACAATACAGTGGATATCAGCCTATTGCAACATACCAGGAAATGAGGAGGCAGACAAACTTGCTAAGGAAGAAGGAGCCTTACAACAAAATGATATAGAGACAATTAACGAAATGGCAAAAACTACTCTAAAAGCTACATTCAAGTCCAAATGGGAAAGAGAGCACCCAGGCCATTTAAAAAATGATGCATATCATCAGCTATCTAGGAGAGAACAGGTCACCATTTTTCGGCTATGCAATGGACACAACAGACTGAGATACCATCTATATCACAAGTACAAAACTGGTGCAACAGATCTCTGCACCTACGGCACTAGCTCAAGGACAGCCGAACACCTGCTGCAGTCCTGCCCAACCTATAGCAATGAACCGAGTAGCGTATGGCAACAACTCACTTCTGTCAACGAAAAACTGTTTGTGGGTGTGTCAGGAACATTGAGTTGTCTACTGCCTTTATTACAGTCATTAATGTGGAAGTCTGAAGGCAAACGAGGAAGAAGAAAAAGAGCCGTTTCTACTAACACTCAAAAGTTCCTACATGGTTGAAGCCTTTTTTTTTTTAAATAGGAGTTTTTGCTCATTTTGGCGAGGCGCGTCCTGCTCAACTTAGACAAAAGGTCAGTCGGTTATATAAGGACACATCAATCAATACCCTTTAGCTCCCCAAGGAGCATAGGTCTTCAACAAACACATGCCAAGTCCTCCTGTCCCGTGCCATCCTCTCAACAGGGCCGTCTTAACAGCATTGAAGGCCCTGGGCAAAGCAATGCACTGGGTCCCTACCAGCCCTACCCACCCACGGGAATAAAAATGATGTCTTATGAACAATATGGCAGCATCCCAGCATGGGTCCCCTAGAATCGTGGGGCCCCTGGGCACTGCCCAGTGTGCCCATGCCTTAAGACGGCACTGCTGCTCAAGTTCTTTCCAAGTTTTCCTCATCATTTTCACCTCTGTATCCAGTTCTCTTCTCCACGTGTTTCTTGGTCTACCTCTGCCTCTCTTTCTCTGTGGATTCCAGAATAAGGACTGCCTTGTAATGCTATCAACAGGTTTCCTCAACGTGTGTCCTATCCATGGACAGCCTCTCCTTCTCAACTCTTGTTCCACTGGCACTTGTCTGGTTCTTGTCATCAATTCCACATTTGTGACTTTGTCATACCATTTCAGTCCTTCTATTCTACGCAAACACCCGTTTATAAAAGTCTGTAGCTTTTTGGTTGTTGTTTTTGTTGTTCTCCATGTCTCAGAGCCATACAATGGGACTGACTTCACATTTGAGTTGAAGATTCTTATTTTCGTGTTGGACTTGATTTCTCTTGTTCTCAATATGTTTCCCAATGCAATGAAAGCTCCTCTTGCTTTTTGTATTCTTATTTTGACATCACTGTCTGTCACTCCAACTTTGTCTATATTACTGCCAAGATATGTGTACAATTCTACATCCTTTAGTGGTGTTTCTTCAAGTTCAACCTTATTATCATTTCTTGCATTTATTCTCATAATATTTGTCTTTTCCCTGTGTATTTTCAGGCCCACTTGTTGTGACCATTCATTGAGAATTTTCATTTTCTCTTGCATCTGATTATGGCTATGGGACAGAAGAGCCAAGTCATCTGCAAAATCCAGATCATCAAGCTGTTTAGTCAGATTCCACTGGATTCCATTTCTGTTGTGTGATGTCGATGTTTTCATAACCGAATCTATTGCTAGTAAGAAAAGAAACAAGAGGCATCCCTTTCTCACTCCCGTTCTAATCCTAAACGGTTCTGTAGGTTGTCCTTCATGAAGAACTCTGCATGTCATGTCTTCATAGGTTTTCTTTATTAAGTTAATGATCTTCATGGGAACTCCATAATGCCTCATCAATTTCCAAAGTAATACTCTGTCTACATTGTCGAATGCCTTTTCATAGTCCACGAATCCGATGTATAGTGGTGAATTCCGTTCCAGACTTTGTTCAACTATTATTCTCAATGCGGCTATCTGGTCTGTACAGGATCTGTTTTGTCGAAAACCTGCTTGTTCATCTCTCAGTTGCTTGTCTATGGACTCTTTTAATCTCTCAATGATGATTCTGTTTAGTAACATTAATCATAGCAAAGAAACAGACTGAACCTGGAAGAGCGTGGTAACTTACGACTAAAACTCACCCATCTCCAACCACATATCAACGCCATTGTTAATGCTCATCAGCCACATTTTCCCATTAATGAATTTAAAGTTCAGTCAAAAAGGTAATGTTCATTTATTGTACCTCTACAATCAGATCCTTATATTATTTATTTATGTTTTGTTGGCGGTCGATTAAAGATGAAGGATTCCATGGAGGAGTCACTCAGAAAAGTTTGGGGAACCCTGCTATAGACGTTCCAGGACGTAAAATACAAATCTTTCAACTGAAAAATGTACTTTCTCTTCTTACATAAATCTTACAGTACGGCGACCTCATTTCTTGCTCTCATTCACGTCATTCGTCACTAAATCCTGTTCCAGGTCACTAAATATGCTGCTCCTGTGGTTTCTACTTCTTCATCTTCTTCAGGTGTCATGCTAAATGGTCTAGGTGAACCCGTTTCTGCACAACTTCCTGTGCATAGTGCTGTTTATTAATTTTGTTCTTCAGAGTTTTTGAGTTTTTTTTTTCATGCCATAATGTTAAACGACACTGAGGAAACATGTTAATAGCATTACAAGCCAGTCCTTGCTCTGTAATCTTCAGCTCTTTGTGTTAATGTTCGTTCAACATAGCTGACGTTATTTGTGTATTGGCTTCAACAAGTCCGCACAGTTCATCAACAGCTTCAGGTTTACTTTACGTCTCAATCTTCTCTTGGTAATTCCGAACAGTGTTTTGGTCACATGACTCACAAGATTAATTGTGCGGTGGTCTTCGCATTAACTGGCTTTTTGTTTATTTTTCTTAAACCGAACAATATGAATTTTAGTAGATCATCAGGTATACAAACACATTTACATACTTAGGAAGCATAGCAACACCTGATGGCGGAACAAGTAAAAGCATCATTAACCGAATGAATAAAGCCAGAATAGCCTTTACCAATCTGAATAACATCTGAAAATCTTCCTGGTACAGTACAAATACTAAATTTAAAATATATGAGAGCTGCGTCATTTCTGTACGGTGCAGAATACTAGAGAGTAACAGAAAGGGAAATGTCCAAACTGTTCTCTTTCCACACAGCCTGCATAAGGAAAAGTCTTCGAATTTTCTGACCGAACACCATCACCAACCAAGAACTGCTTACTATGAGCCATCAAGAAGACATGCGCACCATCATAGCGGGTAGACACTGGAATTAGGTTGGCCACATCCTTAGAAGAGATCGTGACACGATCACCAGAACTGCCGTGCTATGGACTCCAGAAGGAAAGCGAAAGCGAGGCCGGCCAAAAGCTACCCTGCTATGCTATGGACCCCATAAGGAAGCGAAAGAGAAGCAGACCAAAGACAACCTGGCGGAGAACTATGGAGGCAAAGATGCAAAGCATGAACCACAGCTGGGGCACCACGTAGGGTGGCTGCAGACCGAGCAAAGTGGAGACAGTTTGTTGCTGCCCTACAAGACGCCACCAGGCGTAATGGTCACATATGCTTTGCTAGACAGCGACCAAGTACCAAAGAAGAAGAGAAGATAAGGTATGCAGCAAATGTTGTAAATTTCGTAACACCTCGGATAAGAAGATATGCTACTTTCTGTAACTCATCAGATGAGCATACATATTAACGCTTTGTTCAGATAAAATAACACACACTTTAATACAGGCCCTCTATATCGCAAAGCACGTGACTTCCAAGCACATATAAAATAATACGTAGAAAAGCATAAACCGCAGCACGCTTCTTTCATCTATGAGTTATATTAGATAGTCCTCGGCAGGGGTCGGCTTCCGGTCCATCTTGACTATCGGTACATCCCAAGTCATAATCTAGTACATGTAAATGTAACAGAGGGGAAACATTTTTTAACCTAGGTAAATTTTGGACTAACCCTCTTCCACATGCACTAAAAAATGCGTTCCTCCACAAATGTAACGATACTTTCACGGTATTCCCAGTGAAAACTCGCAAGTTAGCTAACTAAAATTCCCTCTATTCGTGAACTGTATAAGATAGAAAACTATCTTTTCTTGGAAGTGAAGTTAACTTTCGGTAAAATATTTAGTTTTAATTTTTCACCGATCTGATGATGGAACTGCAGGAAGCAGCTCGTGCGGTTCAGACAAAAAAGTTGCAAGAAGACTGGACTCTGAAAATCTGAAAACGTTTTTATCATGGTAGATCTTTAGAGAACTCAGTATTTGTAAAGTAGATACTCACAGCTCTTGTGTTACCTACCGCTGTTCTATGACATACAAACACGTGCGATAAAATGCTGGTTTAAAAAACAAACAACAACTAAATAAATTAGTGCCCCTTTATCATATAGAGTTATGACAACTATGTCAGAATCGAAAACGAGGCTGAACGACGTGGACGCCATTTTTTGTCGACAATACTAGGGTTAGTAGCTGGAATAAGCGTCGAGTAAGATTTTTTTTTTAAATTAATGAAGAAAAATATCCCGTTCAACCTCTGATGGTTTATAATTAGGATATATATTGTTTTCAATTCCAAATAATATGAACAACTGCCGATGAGAAAGTGGCATCACATTTGTCAAATCATTGTAAATAGGGACAATCACAATTATGCTAATACGTTAAATAAATAAACAAAAAACAAACAAAATCAAGAAGAAACTCTGAACAAGAATTATATTAAAATGGAGGGGTGTAAAGGCCTGGTGGTTCCAGTTATATAACTGACTTTAACAGATATTTAATTGACTTTCATCTGTTAAAAGTCATATGCATTGTAAGAACAGCATCAGACCTTCACATTCCCAGACACTAATATTAACATTTGTTCGTGATAAATATTGTTTGACTATATTATGTAGTTCCCTAGGTCTGTCTATTCTTAACACCTCTTCTATATTTATAAGATTATATATATATATATAATATAAATTATATAATATATTTATAAGATTATATATATATATAACATAAATTATATAATTATTATTATTTTATAATTATATAATTTAAATTTATATAATTTAAAATGATAGGTAATAGAATTGTATATATTTATTAATATTTTTTAATTATAATAAAATTATATAACATTATATAATAAATTATATAATATTATTGTTATATAATCTATAAATTATATATCATGGGTATATATATAAGCATATAGACATATATCTCTATCCTATAATATACAATATGGAAAAACCGTATATATATTTATATTATATATATATATATTCTATATATATATTTAATTCGACTATATAATGAAAGCTATAGTAATAAAATCTCCGGTCCAAAAGGGATGTAATTAGATTTTGTTAAAACTAGGCAAGTACATTTCGCACGTTTTAATGAAAACATAAACTGTTGTTGATCATGCATGGTCTAGTAAAACTGTCTTGTCTACTAACAGTCATTCGCCAGTTTCCACATTTCAAACTAGGTAAATAGTTCAATTCGATGGGAGTATGTTTTTTCCTAAGTGTTGCAATTCTAACGGAATATTTGTTGCTAAATAGTGGAATTCTAACGGAATATAAAATTCAACGGAGTATGTGTTAAAAATCCACGCTACTGATTCTTTTCAATAAACCGGTAAGTAAACTAGTTTTCTTCTTTTTGTTTTGTTACTTGAAATACAAATAATAGTACAAATATGTGCTACTGTATTTGCATCTAATTTTATTTCAAATTATTAGATATATATAATATATATATATATATATATATATATATAATAAAACTATAATAAAATCTCCGGTCCAAAATATGTAATTAGATTTTGTTAAAACTATCTGTACATAGTCGCATTTTTAATGAAAACATAAACTGTTGTGATCATCTGGTCTAGTAAAACTGTCAGTGTCTACAACAGTCATTCGCCAGTTTCCACATTTCAAACTAGGTAAATAGTTCAATTCGATGGGAGTATGTTTTTTCCTAAGTGTTGCAATTCTAACGGAATATTTGTTGCTAAATAGTGGAATTCTAACGGAATATAAAATTCAACGGAGTATGTGTTAAAAATCCACGCTACTGATTCTTTTCAATAAACCGGTAAGTAAACTAGTTTTCTTCTTTTTTATTTTGTTACTTCAAATACAAAGAATAGTACAAATATGTGCTACTGTATTTGCATCTAATTTTATTTCAAATTATTAGCTAACCTAAACGAAACTCATGATCGGGTCCATTTGCCTGCACTACGGGTTCGACATAAAATGGCGGCCAAATTTTAGTTGTCGTAACTCTATATGAATCTAGGAGCACTAAAATAAATGTTTAGCGGCTGTGCAAGTGTGACGAAATAACCGTGATCGTTACATTCTCCTGTGCCATCCTTTAACTCATTCTGTGCTCTTTCCTTTCTTTCTCTCCCCCCCCCCCTCTCACAGTATTTGTTATTTTCGCTTCCTTGTTTACACTTCCTTCTTTCAATTCATGTCATGTCTGGGCCTAATTAAACGACTTTTGTGAGATTAGACCTCGGTGGTGCAATATTGGCCTTAATTCATGATGGTCGATTTCGTGTAGTGATACCAGGTATTAATAGGAAGATAACGATAGTGAACTGGAGCGCCGCACGGATTAAAACGTACAAGCGGAGATGCCACAATGAGTCTGTCTTATCGCTTATACGGCTATTGTTACCTCCGATTTTCTGTCTGGGATTGTCCAAGAAACCCAGGTTTGTTACCTGATAAGTTGTTAAAGTTTGCATATGCCGTGCCCAAAAACACACGGTAAATATCAATCTGGTGACGTATTAAAGACACGCACTTAAGATAACGAATAGGATTTTTGGAGCATGAAAGCGATGTAATCGTTTCCAGCCAAATTTTGTTGCAATTGATAATTACAAGAAAATGAAGTCTTGAAAGAGATTATCCGTGATAGATCTATGAAGTCGTTAGTGTAAACATGATGAGAACCAACATGTTGAGGCAATACCTTATACGTGAGTGACTTTTGAAAAAAAAACCCACATCTTATGTGTAAATCAGGATGTTTCCATGAGAGGGATGGGGGATAAAACCTCTATCAATGTCAGACATCTAAAGACAGAACCAATCGACATGCTTTAGTGAGTTATTACATCTGACGAACAAGAAGACGAGCAACCCACAGCAGGATCTGTGTCGTTAATTCTCTATCGACCAAAGTAATTACCTCTACGTAATTTTAAAACCTGTAAGTACAGACGACAGAACTTCCAGCTCCCTACTTGGGACAACGTTCTTCGTGGTAAGAGTTAGTACATAGATTAACTAATAGTGCCTTAGACAAAGTTAGAACCAACCACGAATAGGTTTGGGAATTTATCCGTTGTTATAAGGATAAACTAGACAAGTTTCTCAGTGGACAGACTAGAAGATTGGGAAACATACCCCATGTTGATTTTTGTGAGCAAAATGTAAAAAGGTTGAATTACGAAGTTACTTAAATATTAGGGACGGCCACGGTCTGATTGACAGTTTTACAGTGTGACAGAATGGGGCGACTATTCTCGGTCTCTGTTTCACTACGGCAGTATCAGTTACATTTTTGTACTGATTTTTATTGCGTGCTTTCAACTGTCGCACTTTCTTTCTCTGCTTTGCTTAGCAGATATTTTGTATTTTCCTTCTTACATCCCTCTCTGAGATAAGTCATCACTTCTGTTTGTTACCCGTCCCTTCGCTACACATTTGCAGGAGCGGCTGAGATAATATTATCGACAACCATGTTGGTTAATAGCGACAGTGGCCGACATCAGCTTTACACTAAAATCGCCCAGCGAATATATTTAATTGCTGATAAGGCCAGACTGTGCTCGTCACAAAGCTGGTAATATTGGATGACACATTTTGGACAGACAAGACTAACAAGATTACTTTCGATAAAGTAATAAGATGTTACATCTTACACACATTGCTGAGAGAGTTTAACGATGTGTTTGTGAGTTGGTACACAAGGCATCAGAGATTTGATTGCCATATATGGGAAACGTGACCTTTGCATCACGCGCAAAATTATTCCATATCGGAATATTTTGAAATTACTTCACCCAACATTTTTGCTTCAAATGTTTGGAGTCCTGGGCAGCTCCATAACAAACAGATGCGGGGGAGGACAGTGAATATAACCTGACGCGTTTCAGAGTTAAGACACTGTCAGATTCACGCTTGCCAAAACAAAACTAGACTCTGCCAGAGTGAAGCCTAGAATTCAGGATTTCCATTTATCAGACCGGACTTTGTGGAACAATCTTGAAGGACTTACGCAGCCCAGGAAAACCATTTTAATAAGGGAGGCTGAGGAAACTGAAACACACATAGAGAGAATTATCTTATAAAAGTAACGACCCCCAAGTACATATATAAGAGGCCTAATCAAGTGTCTTTACTTCATTCATCTGAGCAAAAAGTCTGTGAGCCAGGATTGGCGTTAGTTGTCATTTTACATTCTATATTTTTCATTACTAACATGTGTACTAATATGTATATATTGCCAGGTGAATTTTAATACGTGAAAATCTTTAGTGGGTGTCCCAGTCATTTGAGGCTGGCAACCTCAGCGTATAGAATGATGATTTCATGAACCACCACTGCACGGGCTGGTGATTGCTTTATTGCTAGTTTCTTAAAGAGAACTAAAATCAAAAGGTAATCCCAAGTTCCATATGGAGCAGGGAGGGAAAGATGAAAGAAATGATGTACATTCTAAGTATAATAATTACAGTTTCAAACCAGTGTAAATGTCTATGTAAACATATTCACTTTAAAGTTAATGAAAGTTTCAAACTTTTCAATCAGTGTAAATGTAAATAAAAACATTCAGTTTATAATGTGAACACTTTTCAGACAGTGGAGATGTAAATGTAAACATATTCTATCTGTACTATTTTCATTTAAATGTAGAATAAAGATAAAGCTATTCAATTTAAATGTAAAGAAAGTTTTCTCTCGAGAGATAAGTGTAACTCTCATCGAGGGTAAATTCTGAGAAAATGAAGGTAGAAGTGTACTGACATAGAAACACGGGACCAGCTTGGCAGTTACTCCTTGATTGATCTGGGGCGTGCTGCACCTTTAAGCTTAAACACAGACGTGAGAACTCCAAATAGCTATCTGCACAGAACCCATCAGCGGGAGCAGAAACAACTATTGGCATCTAAGTGAAACTTATAAGCTGCCAAAGTGAACTTTTTTCATAAAACCTACTATCATTCAATGATGAACATTTTCTTTTAAACTATTTAATTATTTTAACCCTTGTTAAACTGCATGATTAATAAATTTGCTTTTTGTAATTTTACAAATTTAACTTCGATTTAATCATTCTAAATGTACTGCATGTTTGTCTCAGTCAATTTACTAAACACACTCTAAACAGAGCTATACCTGAATAATAAGAATTCCACTGAGTAAATCAGGGTGGGGGCTTAACGAGCTGAAACTAATAATTGCTTAATCCTTCACAAATGTTGTCGGCAGATCATAGAATTAACATGCTCAGCCAATGCAGCATTGTTTTCGCTTTTCTGAATATTTTGTGAACACTAACTTAAGGTAGAATCGTCATTACCCTTGTATCTACATCTCTGCCAAGAGTAATCTTGTGCGAAGGTAGACATCTTTGACGACCCGTTTTAGATACGACCCGTTTTGGCCACTGTTGGACCACTACTGCAAAGTAGGGGAGGCAATACCGTCACTTACAGGATACTATAAATCAAATGAAGTGACTGATCATGTCATACCCGAGCCTCATCTCACCACCACTCATACGCTGTTTTTGAGAAAAGAATAAAATGTTTGCTAAATAAACAATAGAAAACGACAGAAGAAGAAACCCAAATCATGAGAAATAAAATACAAGAACACTTAGTGCTGCGTTACTGAGCCAGTTCCTTTTCTTCAACGTTTGATGTTAATCTTAATCAGAGGCTTTCCGTTTCGGCAAGAAAGTTATATGTTGTCAGCGGACGACCATTATGATAACGAAACATTCCACCTTAGCTTTCTTTTTTTTTTTTTCCTCTAACCAGCGGCACTCGAGCTTTCCAGCTCTTTTGGCCCAATGACATGTAATTGCGAGGCTGGGGGGTCAGTGGACTTTCCTTCCAACCCGGTCAGGAGCTTCGCTCCTTCCCATCCACACGGGATTTATGTGCAGGAGCCGTTCAGGTTATTCAGTCAAATTTCCGGTCGTAAACATTCCTTCAAACGCTGACGCCCGGGTTTGAACCATGAAAACCTGGTCGCCAGTACAACGCCGTAGCCATTACACCAGCGCGGCTCCCTAGCTATAAGGTATAATGCAAGCTCATGATCACAAGAAGTCACGGAAAACACTAAAGTAAAGTTCAGGCCTTGCTCTCTAATTAATTACTGTCTAGAAACTACACCCACCAATATATCGAATATACTTATTCTTTAAGTATAAAGTTCATTTACCGAAAGGGGAAATGCTAACTGATTATGAGGAGCCAAACTACTGCCTTGAAAATATATCTATCATCACAGATGTCCCTGAAATAAGAAAGAAAAGAGGCCACCAAACCCGTCCACAACCAAAAAACCTTGGCTCAGGAGATGATTAAAGAAAAGAAAAACCCGTAAGGGTAGACACACGTAAACATAGATGGATCGGCAGAGGGGGCAGTAAAGAATGGTGGAGGAGGCATTTTTATAATATTCGTAAACGGGAAGATCATTCGAAATACCTTCCCAACTGGAAAGATCTTCAATTTCAGGGCAGAAGCTATGGCACTACAACAAGCACTAAAAATCCTCACCAGATCAGAACAGCCACCAGCTAAGATAGTAATCTTCACTGACTGTAGATCATTACTGGAATCAATACAGAACACAAGAAATGAAAACATGGCGCATGAGATAAGATCTGAGCTTAACAGTATCCAAAGGTCATCAACCATTGCCCTTCAGTGGATACCCTCCCATTGTGGAAGCACTGGAAATGAGAGAGCAGATGATCTATTTTGAAGTGGCAGTAAAATGGAACAATTCAGCCCCCGACTGCACTATAGAGAAGTTAAAACCATCATCCACAACAAGTACGAAAACCAGTGGAAGGAGGAAGGTGATACATACAGCAGAGATGACCCAATCCACCAACTTAACAGACACCAACAGACCATCATATTCCGCCTGGGAACTGGACACTGCAGACTACTAGGCCAACACTATCGCCTCAGGATATCTCATACAAACGAATGTCCGCGTGGAACTGGAATCCAGACCCCCGAACACATTCCCCAAAACTGCTCAACCCATAATGACCCATGACGTCTGATCTGGTCAGGGGGTGCTGAGCTCAAGCAGAAGCTATGGGGCAGCCGCGTTGACCAAGAAAAGACTGTGAACTTCATCCTTGCGACAGGACTGCAGATTTAGCAACTGAACGCAGAAGAAGAACAGAGCAATCGAAATCCTCGATAGGAGCCCCCTGGTGGTAAATGAAACACGAGAGATCACGAGGAAGATACAGAAGAGGTTTAAATGACGAACAGTTGGACGTGTTCTTCCATGTCGTCCACACAAGTCGTCTACGTCGTTAGGGTTAGGATTAAGGTTAGTGTTTAGGGTTAAGTTCGGGATTAACCTTTGCACCGTATTACTGCGTCTCTGAATTTTACTTTTTTTGTGCGGGGGCGGGGGGGGGGGGGCACTTATCGAACACACGGCCAACTGTTCTTCATTTCAACCAAGAAAAATAAATAATTTTTAAAGGATCATGACAATGATGATGATAGATAAGGGTAATCACAAGGTAGAAAACATGCAAATCGATTTAAACTAAGTTATTCAGTAGAATACTCACCATCATGAAAGACTCATCGGTAATTCCATTGTGCATAATTTTCAATACTGTTTAGAATCTACTGTGGTGTTAAAGCATCAACGGCTGGATTTCCCCAGTGTGTGTTTCCACGGTGACAAGTGAAAAGAAGCTCTTTATCATGCACGGTACAATTAATTTGATGAAGGTGTTATCAATGGCCGTACTAAAAACACGCTAGGATGTTGAACCATTCTCACTTGCTCGTTTTTGTGCCACTCAAAGCTGTGAAGCGTGACATTTTAACTGAGCTAAAGAATAGAGATCAGTACTGTGGGTATTACGGATGGCACAGCTTCAGCGTGTTCTAGTGAAAACATCCTTAAGCCAGTAAGGAATTTTTGAAGCGAAAACTAATCACCTATGCCTACACTGTCCTTACATCACTCTGGAAAATTGCTTGTTCCCATTTTCGTAGCATGAGAGTTCAGCAATTTCATAAACACACAGAATTAACTTAACTCTGTTTCTATTCTTTAAAAGAAGATTCACGCATAAACTAAAATGTTCAGTTACGAACAAACACAACTTTTCAGTTACGAATGAAAACACAACCGGTAAAATTCACACATTAAGCAGACGTCAAATGGCACACTTTTCACAAATTTCTCCCGGGGTTTGACAAACGGAACAAAACGAAAACCACCTGCCACGCTTGAACTACACACGTGTGCTTCTGAGGTCGTTATGTGAGTTGTGTTTAAATACGGATTTTGTTCGTTTATTTACACACTAAAAATTCTTTTTATAACCATCAGTGCTCTAGGGGGAAATCTACCAGGTCAAGCATATGTCACGTCTCATATTAAAATCGCGTTCATTCCCACCCCTAACACTCCCCGTTACCCGGCTATTCTTTCATGTCCTTTCCTGTCTCAAACTCAAAGATATTTTTTTTTCCAAAGGCTGTTGTAAAGTAATCGATTTATTGATTTAATGCAAATGCCAGTATTCAAAAGACCCCCGATATATGTCGCAATGTAAAATATGCAGTAGCTATAATTGTTACATCACTTACAAAAATAGTTTTATTTAATTAGATATGAGCGGTGTTTGGGTGTTTCACATCTATGCGCCCCTGACACCAGGTTTCAGGTGACCTAGAGAGCTGAAAATTTTGCACGCGACCCTTTATGGTAGTGCAATTTACACTATCATAATTTGAAGGAACATATATTTCTATGATAAAGTTGGAGGTCGGTCTCAAGCTTTTTTCATATAACCACATTCATTTCTCTCATAAAATCTGAGGTCCGTCTCAGGCTTTTCTCATATAACCACATTCCTTTCTCTCATAAAACTGGAGGTCCGTCTCAAGCTTTTATCATATCTTTTTCTCATAAAATGTGCGGTCAGTTTCAGGCTCCTCTCAATGATCTCATACGACCCTGCAAACCTATGTCCTGGAAGTTGTGGTCTGTCTCAGTCTTATCTCCCTCAAATAGATTAATGAACGACAAGCAATCAACCGGTAGTTCCTAGCAGTCTCTGGTCAGACAAAGAACAGATAGGACTACTGCTCCCTCAGGCATGTCGTACGGGGTGACTAACGTAAGGTTGGGCATCGGGCTAGCAACCTCATCATGAACAACAAATTGCTAGAGAAAACACCGCCTCAAGAGAATGTGACTCTTGGTGCAGTCTTCCTGCTAATGGATCAGCACCAATGGTGGCGCCATAATCCGGAAAGGGGCGCAAAGAAATATGATGATGGTCTATCCAATGAGGGAAAAGAAACAAACAACAGAGTATGCGACTGAGTATGTAGATGTAATCGGATAAAGTGTGACACATAATGTTCTTTAGTGCAGTCATCAGTCTAAGACTTGTTGCAGTAGCAATCTCTTTGATCCTTAAGCAGCAATAAAGAAGCAATTATTTTCTGCACTTATTCTCGTGATTTCTAAATGTGGCCTTTATTTTGTTATATTTTTTTTATTTTTGCTTTTGCGTTTGTTCTTATTTGTTCTTGCTACGACTGTTTATTTCCTTTGGTTATAGGAAAATGTTATTATTGTCTCTATGATGAGGTCGACCACTTTAAATATCTCGGATCTATGATAGACCGAAAGGTAGGCATCAAAGAAGAGTTGGCCACTCGAAAAGCAGCGGCTGGAAGACTTTTTCAGGCCATAAATCGAGGATTCCTCAGCAAGAAAGAGGTTGGTAAGAAAACGAAGATGGCTGTATACCGCTCAACCTATGTCCCAGTCTTGACATATGGATGCGAGTCGTGGGCAATGACTACAACCCACAAAAGCCATATCCAAACCTCAGAAATGAGGTATCTGAGGAAAGTGGTTGAAGTAACAAGAAGAGACATGGTCCGCAACCAGACGATCCGTCAAGGCCTAAAATCCCACCCGCTGCAGACCCAAATAGAACAGTCCCAACTAAGATGGTTTGGCCATGTCTGCAGAATGGGAGAAGATCGGCTACCACGACAAGCATGGGAAACAAAGAGCCAGGGATCCAGACCTCCAGGACGACCCAGAGTCCGCTGGGAGGACAACATTAGACAATCTTTGAAGGACCGAGGACTAGAATGGAACCAGGCCAGTGTCACGTGGGTCTTTATATCATTAAATTACCTACATCTTCTTCCTATTCTCTCACCCTAATCCTTTCATTTTATTACTTTTCCGTACTTGTTTTTCCTGTATTTTTTCGCATCATTCGTTGCGAAAAATATATTTCTTTTCCATCATCGTTTTTCTTTCTCATACTGACTAGTAACCTTATTGCATCAGATGTCAGTCGCGCAGATAGCTGTGAAGATACGGTTCTCGCCAGACATACGTCTGCAGTTTCCCCCGGTCAGAGCGCGGCCCGACCAGATTTCTGGGCCTGAGGTGTGAGAAATTCGTTTCGCTGGACATAGAGCAGACTTTTGGTCTACCATTTTGTTCACCTGTCACTAGCTTAAGGTGTCAAACCCGGCATCTGTACGACGCAGTCGTAGACGGCTGTCTGAGATTTGCAACTGTCACGCGCATTTCTCGGTCACTGGTGGCAGTTACGTCACGCGTTAAGCTGACGTAAATGTTGGGAGTAGGGGAGATAATTTCGCTTGGCGAAATAAGTTTGGGCCCTTTGTCTGATTTTAAGATATTGGCCCGAGTTTGAAAATTTAATTTCATTCTCGCTCCTATATTCGCAGTAGACAGGTTGTTGGAAACAGAATAGCTGTTAGCGAAGTTTCTCAGTTTGTTTCGGCAATTCGTCGAACTTCTAGACTTCCTTAAATATTCAGCATATAATTCTTAAGTTGTGCGACTACCTGTAGTTCTGTGTGAGGTAATATATATTATATCTAGTATTTTGTGAAATGATAAAGTGTTAAGTCGCTTATTTCATATTTCACTAGTTAGATTTTGCGCAGAGTGCCTGTCGTGGAATATTCTAATCCACATATATAAATTATTAGGTAAATATAAAGCCTAATAAATACATATAATAAATAAAGGAAGAAGAATGGTAAATAACAGTGCTGTCACAAAGAATGTACTCGAAATCCCCCTTGTTTTCTGCTTCGTCTGCAAATTGTAACGCTTTCACGTTGATAGTAAAAGCTTACTGTATTATACCCGCTTTCTTCAATGAAACGTGTGCTGTATTTCTTGGAAAAACATTGAGAGGCAGACTGCGTAATGACCTAAATTAATCCTAACATTAATTATACTGCGTTACCAAAACGAACGAACAGATGGACTAAAGGATAAAGAGAGAAGGGAGGGCTGAAAATCAGGAACGCATGCAACACGCGTCGCGCGATACACAAATGCTGCCATCACGCGTGTAAGACTACATGCACTAACTTTTTTTTCAGACGGACAGTGATAAAATACATTACCCTTCCCAGAGTTAGGTTTTAAAATCATAAAAAACGCTTATTAGGAAAGATAACAATAGATGGGTTTACGGTTGAAAACATAACAGTACCCAGACAGCACATCTTCGAAACAGGAGGTAGAAAATACATATTTTGAACGCAGCCACGTAGCTCTTTTAAATTTGGATATTTAGGTTCCTTAGGGCTTGCTGACAAAGAATATGTAAAACGTTACGCAAATAGTCCAGGAATTAATAAATTATAACCAAAATAAACTAGTGGGGATGCCTGACAACATAAAATCATTTCTGCTCATAAAATTTTTTTATAACGTGTTTGAAAAAAATCTTACGTTACAGAATTAGCCTACCATGTAAACTCCAAATTGATTGGAGCGCAACAAATGAAAGACTAACCACGATTGGTCGGGCTATAAATACTATCTTTCGTTGTTAGGGGAGACGTGAAAAGGTAACATTTTTTCAAACACTTGTCGAAACGTGGCCTCATTGGCTAGACTCGCTGATATACTCACTTAGGAGCGTTAGTTCGAGACCACTAGTGCAAATAATCTTGATAAAGCAACAGTGCGTTGAAGCCAGCTCATATTTCTGTTAAATAAAAGCCTGGAACATAAGCAGATGGGAATTTGTGCCAGTAATTGTGCCAGAATTCATTGCTAATCAACGTATCTGTGTTTATTTCCATGAAATTGTGGTAAGCTTGAACCATTCAGTATCTTTTAATGAAAATTGAATGTAAATTGTTAATTTATGCCTGTATATATATGTGTAGTTCAGTGGCCAACAGGAGATAAAGCCTATAATGCTCCAGCCTGAACAGAGGGTGTCGGAGGGAAGTAAAACGGCATGGAATGGCCAAATAGTACACTGACACCTGGATGATTGATTAGAAAGAAATAATGCTGGAAGTGCAGAGGCGTGGTAACCATTAAGGAGGTAAATACTGGTATAAAGTATTGCAGATGAAGCTGACAGTTGGCCTAACGCTCTGAACTCAATGTTTGTGATGTGTTGTGATCAGTGTAAAAGAGAGTATAAGTTAGTTATGAAGTAGAAGGTACCTCCTTCTTGATTTCAGGGACCGTGGTCTTGATGGTACTGAGCAGCACCTGGTCAGAGCTTTGCTGAATCCAGAGTCGGACAGCATACTCCTTGGTCTTTTTAGCTATCAGTGAGGTGTCTCCAGAGCCCAGGGGAGAATTCGAGCAGAGGAGTCCTTTCCTGCCGCCATCACGCAAGATAAGCTAATTTGGCAAGCTGAGCTCAACATTATGCCCCCTCATCTTGAAATGACTTTATAAAAATAACATTCAGAGGGGAATTTAATTGTCTTAATATCAGGAACTGAGAACATCTCCAATACTAGTCCCAAAAGACAAACTATTGAAGTCATGATGACAAATACCAACAGAGCTTGAACAAAACAAAACCAGTATTACCTCATATTACCACTACACAACTGACACACATAGGATATTTTAATAATATATGTCACTACAATATTCATATTGATAAAGTCTGTACATATACTTGTAATTAAAATTGATTGTGATTCCTGGTTCCTTTGTATTTGAATCAGGACACATATACCTTTATGATAACCATGAATACATATTGTTATTTGAAAAGTTATCAGTGACTCCTTAAGATATTCTCATAGAGTGTTATATATATGTGAGTGTCACAGTGTTGTCAAGAGTAGTGGATTAAATTAAATTGTTTATCTGTCTGTTGTTGTGACTTACACTTCATCATACACATACCCTAGACACATAACGTAGTCATCACACTATTCCAGAATAAGTCTGACTGAGATATATAGATATGTGGTAGCAAGTAAGGTTATCTATAATACACTACTCTTAATAGATATAGATACCTTCACAGCTGATCTCAGTCAGTACACTAAGTCCCCTATAAATATTTATAACATCCCACTTCACCACATATATTGGGGTCTCGCTCTTGGGATTTTGAATCTTTCCCTATTAAAAATATTGGGGGTAATTCACTTCAGGGAATATAAGAATTAAAAGGTATCCTTGGGTGGAATTAAATAAGGTTGAGCTCACGGTGCCTGTGTTGTCCATTATATATATTTAGAATTTGAATTGTTGGTTAGACATTGTAGAAATTTACCTGATAGACAATGGCGGACCTGGCCAAGTTTCGATCTGCTGCTGTACAGACTGCAAAAGAGTTAGGATTAGATGGGCAAGTTATGGTTGCCTATGTCACCACGGAATGTGACAAATTTATTGAACGCGAAGAAAGAAGATTAGAAAAAGAGGCCGAAAGAAAGTTAGAGGCTGAGACTAAGAGGTTGCAAGCTGAGGCTGAGACTAAGAGGTTGCAGATTGAGGCTGACAAAGAGGCTAAGAAATTGGAAGCAGAAAGAGAAGACAAAAGATTAGCTACAGAAAGAGAAGCCGAGGAAAGAAGACAGGCTGCAGAAAGGGAAGACAAGAGATTAGCTGCAGAGAGGGAAGCAGAAAAGGAGGAGAAAAGATTACAAAGGGAACATGAATTACGACTAAGGGAGTTTGAGTTTCAGGGCCATGCTCCTGAAAATGGTGCCAGTCCCTTTGCCTCTGATGCCACTGCTAGCCAAGGAGCCTCAACCTCAGCTATGAATTTTCATTTAGATCATTTTGTTGAGAAAGACGATGATATAGAGAGCTACCTAAATAGGTATGAACTATTAGCTACCACGTATGGGTTAGAGAGAGAAAGGTGGAGCTTAAAGTTATCTCAGGGACTTCGTGGGGCAGCTTATGAAGTTTTTGCAAAAATGAGCAGAGGTGATCAGGAAAATTATGATATGCTAAAGCAGGCTCTTTTGTTAAGATATGAAAAGAATGCTGAATTTTATAGGAAAAAATTTAGGAATGCTAAACTACTGTCAGGTGAAACATATCACCAGTTCTCTGCACGAATAGAGACATACTTGGAGAAATGGACTTCTCTGGGGAAAACCCAAGATCTTAAGGAAATGGTCCTTATAGAGCAACTAAGAGAGTCCATGGCTCCAGACCTGAGAAAGTTTCTCATGGAACAAGGTGCAGAGAGGCTGGATGAGTTGCTAAATGTTGCTGAAAGGTATCAAGCAGCTCAAGCAGAGGTAACAGGTAATAAAAAGAAACAAGTGGATAACTTTAGGGCACCACAGAACTTTAATAAATTTGATCCTAAGGATCAAAATAAAGGTAAGCACCAATTTGATAGGCCACGGTATGACAATAAAAAAATAAATTCCCACAATTCGATGAAAGGAAATATGATGAAAGAAAATCTTTCAACCAAGGAAAAAGGTGGTGTAAGAATTGTCAGATGGACAATCATGACACTGACCGTTGCAGAAGGAAACCTGTGTATATGGCAACCCTTCAGGTCAGGTCGACCTCAAGACAGGAGGAGGATATTATGTTGGATACCACTCCAGAAGAGATGAGGAAGGCACAGGCTGGGGATAAAACACTCAAGCCTTGTTTCAGAAAATTGTCAACTTGTCATACAACTCCAGGCAAGGGAGATTTTTACATGAAAAACAAGTTGATGTATAGGAAGACTGGAGCTAGATCCAAAGGTCAGGGACAACTGGTACTTCCTAAAAGATATAGGGCAGACTTAATAAGGAGCCTACATGTGAAACCAGATGGGGACCATGAGAAGATAGGTACCATCATTCAAAAGGTGGCTCACAATTATTATTGGCCCAAAGCAAGATGGGACATTGAGAATTTTGTAGAAAGGTGTAGCATAGCACATGAGGGAACACCCACAAGTGGGAACATGGATCAGGACCTGGACATGCCATGGGGCAAAATTAGGCCTGACAATAAAAAGAAATATAGATTTAATAAAGTGGACCAAATGGAATGGGAAGCCCCTTTTCACGGACAAGCTTCACTTAACTGTTTTACAATGGCCACTATGCGGAGAGTGCAAAAAGATGTCTTACCCCAGGATAAGCCGACAATCCCTCAATCGGACTTAAACAAACTGGAGGAAGAAGATGTAGAGAGGAAATCTCTCATCAAGAATTTTAAGTGGGGAGAAAGCCCCAAAAGAAAAATTGGTAGCGGTCGTTTTGTGAATGATAATTCTGGGAGGAAAAATCCTCACTATAAAGCTTCGAGTGGAAGAGACCATACCGGTGCATGGACAAATAGGTCCACACAATTAAAGGTCCATATGTAGCTATGTTAAGAACATGGACTGATGAAAAGGCAGAGGAAAACATTACATCTTCATACCAATATGTGAATGAGCTGACCACTCGGTTAAAAACTGGCTGGAAACTTGCCAATGAAAATTTGAAACAAGCCAGGAAGAAACATGCTGCCTATTATAACAGGAAGGCGAAAGACAGAGATTTGGCTGTGGGAGAGAAGGTACTGCTTCTTTTGCCCGGGAGTCAGAATAAGTTACAAATTGGATGGCAGGGTCCATATACAGTTCTAGAGAAGGTGTCTAGAACAAATTATAAGATAGATAAGAAGGGGAAAGAAAAAATCTATCATGTGAATCTCCTGAAGAAATATTTGGAAAGAGAACATCAGGAAGAGACACACTTGTTGACCTTGTCCATCGCCATGGAGATGAAAAAGGAACCACTTTCATCATTTGAATATCCATTACACCCCTGTGAGACAGCAGCACAGGTGAAAATCAGTACACATTTAACGAAAACTCAGAAAGAGAGAGTGCAACAGGTTCTAAATAATCATGCAGAGGTCTTAACAGACCGACCAGGGCATACAAACCTATTGGAATATGATATGAAACTAATAGACTCCACACCTGTCTGTATGAAACCATATTCGATTCCGTTTGCTAAGGAGAAAGCTTTGAAGGAAGAGATAGACTATCTATTGAAGGAAGGAATTATTTCGCACAGTGAGTCTTCGTATAGTTCCGGTGTTGTACTCTTAAGGAAGCCCTCTGGAGAACATAGACTCTGTATAGATTACAGGAGACTGAATGCTATTACAGAAGGACAGGTGGATCCATTGCCGGATACAAATCAGCTGTTTGCCAGACTAAATAAAGCTAAATATTCTCAAATGTGGATCTGAGTTAAAGGTATACTATCAGATTCCAGTAAAGCCTGAGGTTCTAGACCGCATTACATAGCTTTTAAGTACCTTCAGAAGGACACTATGAGTTTTAATAGATTGCCATTTGGATTGAGGACCAGAATGCGACTGGGGTGTATTCTCTAGTATGCATTGATGAGAAAATAGCAGTGGATCCTCTGAATTATCACTAGAGTGTCCGTATAACAAATGTTTATTCTGCATTGTTTATCCTTTAGCAACTTGGAAACCATTTGAGGAAACACATTGACTCTAATTCCCTGAAATGCACATGTTGTGTCGAATTTATAGGGAGTCGCATATTTTACAGCCCGACCAATAACCAAAATGTTGCGTTGGTGACTGCTTTAAAGAATTGGAATTTTTGGGACACACAAAGTTTTTCAGGGATTAACATGACCCCCTGACCCAAAGAATTAATCTACATAGTGCAATGATCTACAGAAAGCCCCGAGACAGACCTCAAACCAGAAGGACGTGAGATCCCTTTGTCTGATTATGTGGTTTAAAGTACCAGATGAGGATCATACCTAAAACCTTTATTATTCCATATGTGCACCGTTAACAGCTGTCATTGACACGTAAAGGCTCCAGAATTCGCATTTACCGATTGGTATCATGACATGTTTGTGTCCTGGAATACCCCCTTTCCAACGAATTGAAGGAAAAGGCTCACAAAGTGTCCATTTTTGACAAATTACCATATGACTTAACGTCAACCTTCTGCATGGTACATTACCTGAGTAGGACTAATAGGAAATGGACATCGTGGTTGAGGTGGGTACAGAAATGTCCCATGGACCAGGGTGTCGCTGCCCAGTGTGCTTTGGGGCCTAGGGAGAACTAAAGCCTTACAGAAATCAGATGCCCCTGGGGGGCCATCAGGTTTTGCAGTTAAGTTTGTTGGCGATTAAGCAGAAATGTCACGATTGAACATATGGGGTCTCGGCATTTGCAGAACTGGTGCAAATCCCATTACTACACATGACCCGTCAGCCGATATAATCATGAGAACAGGGGGTTCTGCACTGTGTTTCTACGTGAAACAGCATATGGCATTCTTTATTGAGTATTTAGTCACTGGATGGATGGTAGGGCATGTTAAGTTGAGGACATCTAAACGGAGATCCCAACCGAACCTGTAAATGATCGGGTT
Organism: Oreohelix idahoensis; assembly: GCA_024509875.1. NCBI lineage: Eukaryota > Metazoa > Mollusca > Gastropoda > Stylommatophora > Oreohelicidae > Oreohelix > Oreohelix idahoensis. The sequence goes on along the minus strand of JAMPIV010011480.1, from coordinate 41,186 downwards.
TTTTGTCACTGAGTGCAAAGCTAGGTCCCCAACTAAAGAGGACCTCATTAGGTTAAGTCAAGTGGGTTTTAACGCATCTTGGCGGATGTCCATATAATCCCTAGAAAGTTGAGTTCCACATTGGGCATCGTAGCGATATTTAGGATGGATTATTGAGGACTGTCAATTATGGGGTGACTTTGGCAGCTGGGGCCTTGATAGGCTGAGATTACCAACTTTTTCGGGCGATGAAGGTCATGCATACCAAGAAACATTCTGTCTTTTATCAAATGTTTGTTGTGTTTAAGTGAGATTGTGGGCCTAATAACTGCTATTGGGAACTTATAGGATTGGTTTTCCAAGGTATTGAAAACGGTCCATTGGTTACAGTGGGGGGTGTCCCGACGGTCACATAAATGGACTGGGCGTAGTTTTCAATTTCCATAGGAGGGTTCAGTCATTGTGTTTTTGACGGGCTTTGTTGAAAGACCGGTTGTGTTGCATATGAATAATTATTTGGAATAAAATGGGTGCTAATGGTACAAAATTAATAAATGCGACTGTCATAAAGGGCGGTTATGAGATTTTGGGAAGAGAGGGAGGGGCTTCAGTGAGGTAAAGATATTTCTAATTGCGACATTTGGTTTATTAAGGAAGGTGGTTGCTTCGGGTCTTGAAGCCTAAACTTTCTAAATTGATAATTAATATACCCGGAAGAGCACTGGTAAATGAAAACAGTGCTGTCACAAAGTCTGTACAAAGAAATCCCCATTTCGTTTTCTTATATTCGTCCTGCAAATTGTAACGCCGTTCACGTTGATAGTAATTAAGCCGCCCATCCATTAATGTATTATTACCCGCTTTCTTCAATATGAAACGTGGTGCTGTTATTTCTTCGGAAAAAACATTGAGAACTGCGTAAACCTTTGATTAATCCTGAACATATAATTATATTAACATTAAACGAGGTAGCTTACACGAAATTCCCATAATATTAACACGGTAAACCATAAAGATAACGATTAATAGATGGAGGAAGGGCTGGCGTAAATCCGAACACGCGCATCACACGCAAAGGTACACGCGTTCGCGCGATACACAAATTATAACTTATCACGCGTTGTTAGGCTACAATTGCACTAAACTTTTTTTTCTTTTTTTTTTTCAGAGGACAGTGATAAAAATACATTTAACCCTTCCCAGAGTTAGGTTTTTTAAATCATAAAAAAAAGCGCTTATTAGGAAAGATAACAATTGAGATGGGTTTACGTTTTTGAAAAACATTACAGTACCCAGACAGCCACATCTTCGAAAAAAGGTCAACACAACTGGTAGAGGTAGAAAATTGCATATTTTGAACGCAGCCACGTAGCTCTTTTAAATTTGTATATTTGGGTTCCTTAGGGCTTGCTGACAAAGAATATGTAAAACGTTACGCAAATAGTCCAGGAATTAATAAATTATACCCAAAATAAAATAGTGGGGATGCCTGACAGCATAAAATCATTTCTGCTCATAAGATTTTTTTTTAACGTGTTTGAAAAAAATTTACGTTACAGAAATAGCCTCCCATGTAAACTCCAAATTGATTGGAGCGCAACAAATGAAAGACTAACCACGATTGGTCGGGCTATAAATACTATCTTTCGTTGTTAGGGAGACGTAGGAAGGTAACATTTTTTCAAACACTTGTCGAAACGTGGCCTCATTGGCCAGACTCGCTGATATACTCACTTAGGAGCGTTAGTTCGAGACCACTAGTGCAAATAATCTTGATAAAGCAACAGTGCGTTGAAGCCAGCTCATATTTGTGTTAAATAAAAGCCTGGAACATAAGCAGATGGGAATTTGTGCCAGTAAATGTGCCAGAATTCATTGCTAATCAACGTATCTGTGTTTATTCTATGAAATGTGGTAAGCTTGAACCATTCAGTATCTTTTAATGAAAATTGAATGTAAATTGTTAATTTATGCCTGTATATATATGTGTAGTTCAGTGGCAAACAGGAGATAAAGCCTATAATGCTCCAGCCTGAACAGAAGGTGTCGGAGGGAAGTAAAACGGCATGGAATGGCCAAACAGTACACTGACACCTAGATGATTGACTAGAAAGAAATAATGCTGGAAGTGCAGAGGCGTAGTAACCATTAAGGAGGTAAATACTGGTATAAAGTATTTCAGATGAAGCTGACAGTTGGCCTAACGCTCTGAACTCAATGTTTGTGTTGTATTGTGATCAGTGTAAAAGAGAATATAAGTTAGTTATGAAGTAGAAGGTACATCCTTCTTGATTTCAGGGACCGTGGTCTTGATGGTACTGAGCAGCACCTGGTCAGAGCTTTGCTGAATCCAGAGTCGGACAGCATACTCCTTGGTCTTTTTAGCTATCAGTGAGGTGTCTCCAGAGCCCAGGGGAGAATTCGAGCAGAGGAGTCCTTTCCTGCCGCCATCACGCAAGATAAGCTAATTTGGCCAGCTGAGCTCAACATTATGCCCCCTCATCTTGAAATGACTTTATAAAAATAACATTCAGAGGGGAATTTAATTGTCTTAATATCAGGAACTGAGAACATCTCCAATACTAGTCCCAAAAGACAAACTATTGAAGTCATGATGACAAATACCAACAGAGCTTGAACAAAACAAAACCAGTATTACCTCATATTACCACTACACAACTGACACACATAGGATATTTTAATAATATATGTCACTACAATATTCATATTGATAAAGTCTGTACATATACTTGTAATTAAAATTGATTGTGATTCCTGGTTCCTTTGTATTTGAATCAGGACACATATACCTTTATGATAACCATGAATACATATTGTTATTTGAAAAGTTATCAGTGACTCCTTAAGATATTCTCATAGAGTGTTATATGTATGTGAGTGTCACAGTGTTGTCAAGAGTAGTGGATCAAATTAAATTGTTTATCTGTCTGTTGTTGTGACTTACACTTCATCATACACATACCCTAGACACATAACGTAGTCATCACACTATTCCAGAATAATTCTGACTGAGATATATAGATATGTGGTAGCAAGTAAGGTTATCTATAATACACTACTCTTAATAGATATAGATACCTTCACAGCTGATCTCAGTCAGTACACTAAGTCCCCTATAAATATTTATAACATCCCACTTCACCACAGTGCCAAATTTATATAGTCTGTATTATTTTCTAGTGACGTGTTTCAGTGGATAGCAGAATAAATTATATCTTAGCTTACTAAACAATAATGTAGCTATAATGAAGTTAAATTTTACTGCTAAGAAATCAGACGAGATCATATTTTTCTAAGCTAACTTACAAATGCTAGAAACCTCATGAGATGTTGACGGAACACGCACGTGTTCCTAAATTCATGGGGATTGATGATTTTTTTTTTAAGATATAACTTACTTTACGGGAAATTTAAATGATAAGTCAAGCAGTACACTTGCGGTTTAATAATGTAAGTTATAGTGGGTACATATTGTAAAAATTATTTGATATGTGTTCTTTCTTTTATATAGTGAAACGGTGGTACCAAACTTTACCAGCGTTCTAGTACGTGAACTTTATTTGGGAAGAAACTAATCATTTTCATTACCTGAACTGTAACAGTTAAATGAAGTAAGAGGCCTTCGCGCCAGAATTATTTCTTCCAGAATAACTCTTCAGTACAATTCAGCCCGTTGTGGCAAGCAAAGATCAGAAACATTCCGACAGAGTTTTGACTAGTACTGTGGTGACCAAATATAGTAACTTCCTGAAAGTAGACACCGATCTGACATTCCTTAAATTCTAGAAACCAAAGCTAATGACATTGTGCTCTGCTAACTTTCGTGCCTGGACAATATTTTATGTGACTTAATCAGACATTCGAAAAATTAGAACACCCAAGGAATCGTTCCCTGAGAGTTTAGTACGTCTTTTGGAACTGGGGATTTCTTGGTCAAGGACTGCATTTTCGGGTCTGTGTGAAGGTCCTAGAATTGAGTATGTTCCCAGAGGCAGCGAGCAAAGTTGTGAGTATAACTGCATGGCCATGGCTGAATGAATGAGTGTACGCAGATCAGAGTGTTATTTTACAGTTATAGATTGTCACCCATTTACTGTCTTAATTCTTTTTGTTTAACCTGCAGAATTTGTTACTATTTGCTAGAGTTTCTTTACTTCTTAGGCTAAATCAACTCTGTGCATACATTTACGAGAAAAGAAGAAAAACTCTTAGCCTCAACCCTACGTATCTATAACTCTTTGGGCCATCATCTGTTCTCTTAACGGGGCTGTGGGCTAAACCTAGAGCTAAGATCATAACGGGGCTATCATCCTTGTAGCATTTTTTTTTAAATTTTATGACTATTTGTATATGTTTTTCCTTGATGTATTTTTGGTGTTGTGAGAAGATTTTTTTTTTGATGATAATAATAAAAATCTCTCTCTTGAACTAAATCAGTGCGTTGGTCAGCTCGATCCCAATTATCTGTATATTCATTGTGATAGATTCCCACGTCTGTGTGTTTAACTGTCGTCACGTGTATGTGCGTGCCCGTGAGTAGATAGAGATATATTAATATATATATATATATATGTATGTGTGTAGACTGTCTGACGCCTTTAAAAGCGGTCGTAGAAGATAGGTGAGAGAGAGAAGATTATCTCGATTCTCAAAGACAGCTTCTTTATCACATTCTATCATCTCACGTGAGGGAAATTCTATTGTGGTTTTTTTTTTCACCAGCTCTCACTGTGACTATCACTCATTCCAACCTATTCTGAAGGGACCAACCCAAGTCTTAATACTCCTATCTAAAATCTACGACAAATGGGTTCTCGTCCGTAGGATTTTTGAACTTAGAATAGGAAGACGAGTACGACAAATGGTCGCTCGTTACCGGGAATTGAACCCAAAATCCTAAGGCGATACGACAAATGGGTTCTCGTCCGTAGGATTTTTGAACTTAGAATAGGAAGACGAGTACGACAAATGGTTGCTCGTTTCCGGTTTTTGAACTTAGAATAGGAAGACGAGTACGACAAATGTTGACTTGTCTATCTGGATTATGTATTTAAGATTCTTTATTCTGTAATAGAGTAAGAGTGTGATGTCTTGTGAGTTTTGTATTTTTTAAAAATAATTTATCCCCTAGACTAACGATCTGTTTTCGGGCGTGCTGACCACACAAACTGATAGTTTTTTTCCACAGCATTTAGAAATAATATCATTTCAGTTACAGGTGGATTTTGTCGGAATATATGTTATTGTTGATTTGTAATACTAAACGCTGGTAAAGTTTTGTGAGTGTATATGTTACGTACATTTATTACCTAAGGGGGTAGTCTTCGGTCCTGCCAAATGTACGCACCAGTCTTGATATAGTTATATTATTTGTGCGGTCGAATGATTCGCGCACTGACGTGCACGAAGCAGTGAGTGTTGCTTTGGGACGCACGGGTAACCTAGTTGAGTAGTTTCTGACGTCATGATTTGAAGGGCAACATGGAACTTGTTTATGTCCATGATTGTTATATTATATTTGTATTCAATGGCATGTTTATGGAAAGCCATTTATTCTAGTGATCTGTATTGGTCTTCAGGTCGAAACCAATAGCAGCAATGTCACGTAAGTTATCGCCCCACTTCTTATTTAAAGCTGTATTATAAGGCCGCTCTAATACTAGTCTAGCGGGAAGATGTTATTTCTAGAATGGATCTACAGAGTCGTTTGCCTTTAGGATTTGTATCGTAGAAGAAGGATTCCTACGAGTGGAAGAAGTTATTGATTACCTTATGCACATGTTTTAATATGCTGTTACAACAATGCCAGAAGCGTGGCATAGAATGGGAGAGGTTAGCCAACTGGAATCTCTAACCTGTTCGTATTATCGTGTATGACTTTGTTTGAAACTATATGCTATCTAACGTTATGTTTTGGAGAACGTATGGGATTGTGAAGTATGATATGGAAGATTTTATCCTGGAGTATGAATACGTTACCATGATAGACGTCCTTGAGAGAAGGTCAACGGACTTGAATGAGAAGAATATTATACGGTAACAGTTTTGTGATCCTTAGTCACTTGAGTCAGAGGACTTTATGGTAGAGAATCTTCAGGAACTTTAAAAGTAATTACCATTATGCTGATGTATGATCTTTGCGCCTGTGACGATGTTAGTCTTGTCCACTCCGTCTGTGTCATGTTGAATAAAATCGATGTACAGTCATCACCGACTTATGTACTGCCAGTACTTGCCCAGTTCACTACTTGTTGAAGTTCGTTGGAAGAATATTGTTGACATTCGTTCATTTTAACCATTCGCGTTTGAAGCTACCTCTTCACCAGTATAAACTGTACTCAACCATAAAACGAACTCAACAGTATAACATTCACAAGGGTTCTGAAGCAGGTAGGTGTTTGAGCAAAGCTAAGGAGTGCGTTTCGGACTATCCGTCCAGATTAATTGCCTCCCTCACCCGAACTGTCTTCAGGGGTAAACTTGATAGTGGATTAAAAATTAAGGGATTATTTTTCTCTTTAATTTTTGCAATAATTATTTTGCTTTTCCACTGTAGCAACTTATTTTTCAGAAGTAATCTTAACTACCATTTAGTTGGCGTAGTCGTGTTTTGCATTAAGTGCTTTATTGCCGATAATAGCAGCGATAGTTAGATTTTACTTTGGAGGAGGTATCCCAGGGTTAAGGATATCATCTTTTGAATTTTTGGTACATTTTTTCTCGTAAGTGGTAGGAACCAGGGTATCCTTTTTCCCATTTTCTTTCTCCACTAGTCTCAGTTACTGACATAATATGGCCGAGAGGGCAAAGCTTAGACAACTCCTCAGGGACGAAGCGAGAGAGGAGGGACTGGAAGGTGAAGAAGCGAAAGCTTTTGTCAGAGACGAACTTGAGAGATACGATGCGGAGAGGAAAGAAGCGGAAGACCGGCTATTACAGCAGAAGAGAATTGAGGAGGAAATGGAAATCCGCAGGGCGAACGAAAGAGAGAGAGGAGAGACAGCATGAGGAACGAGAGAAGGAGAGACAGCATGAGTTGGCTCTTAAAACTCTAGAAGTCCAAAGTCGTGGTGCTGCCTCTACCTCCAGCAACGGAGAGTCTTCTCCGCATTCTTCCTTAACTGATCCTGCTAGTACTCAATCTACTCATCTCACTGCTATGTCTTTTCCGTTAGAATCTTTCCCTTGTCCCAATGAGAAGATTGACACATGGCTAGAGAAATTTGAGAAAAATGCAACTCTGTACGGTTTAGAGAGGTCGCGTTGGAACATGAAGCTTTCCCAGGCTTTGAAAAGTTCTGCGTATGATGTTTACGCCAAACTGGAAAGCAGCCAACAAGACAACTATGATCTGTTGAAGAAAGCGTTACTGGAGCGCTTTGAAATGAACGCTCGCAAATTTTTGCAACTGTTTCGCAACAGCCGGAAAGAGAATTCTGAAACTTTTCAGCAGTTCTCGTCTCGTTTGAAGGGTTATCTGACAAAGTGCCTAGAGCTCTCACAGCTCCCCTCTACCTATGAAGGTCTTGAGGAATTTGTTTTAACAGAACAAATAAAGAACACATTGTCTGCAGATACCCGGAGATTTCTCGCTGAGCAGGGGGCAGAAAAACTTGAAGACATTTTGGAAAAGTCTGAGCGTTACCATAATGCGCTGGCTGAACTACCGGCCACAAAGCGGAAACCGACAGAGGAGCATTTTCGAAAACATAACCTAGAGCAATCTTCTCAGGCTTCTAACCAAAATAACCACAGAGAAACTGGACCTCAAAACCCCCCTCCTGAAAAATCCAAGTTCTACAAGAACAAGTACCCCAACCACCCCAAACAGTCTGATCAACCCGACCGCCCTACATGGCAGCGTAGCCAGAAAGGACAAGGTGGCAAAGGGAGAACCCCTGAGCACGGGACATATGATCAGACCGAGCACACCGAGCCGAAACGCATCGGATGCTTATTGACAGTCTCGCAAGGCGGAATTGTTGACAGTGATTCCCAACCTGTTGGGGATAGACCCTCAACGCGAGGTACTGTTATTTTGAACGGTTCTCAAACTTCTTGCTTATTTGACACGGGGCTTTCGTATGATTGCATTGTTGCCAGAAACCTGGTCAAACCCGGTCAAGAGACAGCAGAGAGACCGTCCAACTTTGTGGAGTTCGTAAGAGTGATGCACCTACAGCGCTTCCCATCGCATTGGTGGAGATACACTCTGACTTTGTCAGAGGCGTGATCAAAGCGGCTGTTATGGATGATCCCATCTACCCAGTCATACTTGGCGGGAGATACGTGTGTATTGGGAAACCGGAAGAGCCGATTGTGGCAGCAGTAACTACAAGAGGGCAAACCATGAAGGAACGGGAGCCTGCGCCGAATTTGTTACCCAAGGAACTTAAAGAAGCGCAATACAAGGACCCTACTTTGGCACCCTGCTTTAGGAAACTGCCCATGGCTAAGGAACCCAGACAGCACGGGGACATTTTTTCTAAGGATGGCGTACTTTATCGCAGAACGGGCAAGCCTGACCAACGTTACAACCAGCTCCTAGTACCGAAACAGTACAGAAGCCAAATCCTAGAAATGGGGCACTCTCTTCCCTTCAGCGGACATATGGGACAGAACGCCACAAACCAACGTGTAACCACTCATTATTGGTGGCCAGGAGTAAACACTGATATTATCAGGTACGTCAAATCCTGTGCCAAGTGCCAACGTGTGCCACCCAAGCAACGGGCACCCCCAGTCTCTTTGGGTGAAATGCCAATAGTGGGAACACCATTCGAACGGGTTGTGATCGACATTTTAGGACCCTTAGAAAGGACTAAAAAGAAAGAACAGGTTTATCCTGACCTTAGTCGATACATGCACTTTATGGGCAGAAGCTATCCCGCTAACATGCGCAGATGCCAAGCATGTCGCAGAAGCCCTCGTGCAGATTTTCACTCGGTTGGGATTCCCTCAACAAGTGTTGACGGATAACGGATCCCCATACCGAAACCTGTTGATGGATGAGATCGTGAAGATCTTGAGGACCCAGCACATCCACACTAAGCCATATACTCCGGCCGGAAATGGGCTCGTGGAATGTGCTAATGGAAACCTCACCATGATGCTAAGTAAGCTGGCACAAGTGAAACCTGAAGATTGGGATCTCTGTATTCCTGCAGCATTATTTGGCTACAGAGAATCTCCTCATACTTCCACAGGATTTCCGCCAGCTACACTCTTATTCGGCAGACCCATTAAGGGCCCGCTTGAAGCCTTTCTTCAGTCTTTGACAGACGAGAAGGCTGATGAGACAGTTGTCTCAGCCAGTAAATATGTGTCGGTTTTAAAGGAACGGTTGAAACTATGGTGGGACCTAGCAACGACTAACTTTAAGCGAGCACGCACCAAGCACGCTAACCGATACAGGAAAGTCGCGGAAGAGAGAGAACTGGAAGCAGGAGAGAAAGTTTTGGTGTTGCTCCCTACCGAGAACAACCAACTGAAGATCGGATGGCAAGGGCCGTTTACCGTCCTGAAAAAAATTTCTAAGGCTAACTACCAGATCTCTATTGAAGGAAAGGAGAAGGTTTTCCATTTAAATCTCTTAAAGAGATACTTGGAAAAACCAGTGCCAACCTCCGACCATCTCCTGACGATCGCCAAAACTGACGAAGATGACGATAGTGGCAGGGATATTCCACCGCTATCACAGGAAATCTTTCAAAAATGTCAGAAGCGGCGACGCTCTTTCAAGCGCGCATGGGAAACATTCCAGAGAAAGAAAACTTTGGGAGTAGACTTGAGTAGGAATTGGAGAGAGAGGGAGGGGGAAGACGGGAGGGAAGAAGACAGACACCCCGAAGCTACGGTTATAGGAAATTTAATTCCATAACGTAGACATGGAGTGCTTCCATATCTTAAGGGGGGACGTCCTGTCACGTGGGTCTTTATATCATTAAATTACCTACATCTACTTCCTATTCTCTCACCCTAATCCTTTCATTTTATTACTTTTCCGTACTTGTTTTTCCTGTAATTTTTCGCATCATTCGTTGCGAAAAATATATTTCTTTCCCATCATCGTTTTTCTTTCTCATACTGACTAGTAACCTTATTGCATCAGATGTCAGTCGCGCAGATAGCTGTGAAGATACGGTTCTCGCCAGACATACGTCTTCAGTTTCCCCCGGTCAGAGCGCGGCCCGACCAGATTTCTGGGCCTGAGGTGTGAGAAATTCGTTTCGCTGGACATAGAGCAGACTTTTGGTCTACCATTTTGTTCACCTGTCACTAGCTTAAGGTGTCAAACCCGGCATCTGTACGACGCAGTCGTAGACGGCTGTCTGAGATTTGCAACTGTCACGCGCATTTCTCGGTCACTGGTGGCAGTTACGTCACGCGTTAAGCTGACGTAAATGTTGGGAGTAGGGGAGATAATTTCGCTTGGCGAAATAAGTTTGGGCCCTTTGTCTGATTTTAAGATATTGGCCCGAGTTTGAAACTTTAATTTCATTCTCGCTCCTATATTCGCAGTAGACAGGTTGTTCGAAACAGAATAGCTGTTAGCGAAGTTTCTCAGTTTGTTTCGGCAATTTGTCGAACTTCTAGACTTCCTTAAATATTCAGCATATAATTCTTAAGTTGTGCGACTACCTGTAGTTCTGTGTGAGGTAATATATATTATATCTAGTATTTTGTGAAATGATAAAGTGTTAAGTCGCTTATTTCATATTTCACTAGTTAGATTTTGCGCAGAGTGCCAAATTTATATAGTCTGTATTATTTTCTAGTGACGTGTTTCAGTGGATAGCAGAATAAATTATATCTTAGCTTACTAAACAATAATGTAGCTATAATGAAGTTAAATTTTACTGCTAAATAATCAGACGAGAGAATATATTTTAAAAAGCTAACTTACAAATGTTAGAAACCTCATGAGATGTTGACGGAACACGCACATGTTCCTAAATTCATGGGGATTGATGATTTTTTTTTAAAGATATAACTTACTTTACGGGAAATTTAAATGATAAGTCAAGCAGTACACTTGCGGTTTAATAATGTAAGTTATAGTGGGTACATATTGTAAAAATTATTTGATATGTGTTCTTTCTTTTATATAGTGAAACGGTGGTACCAAACTTTACCAGCGTTCTAGTACGTGAACTTTATTTGGGAAGAAACTAATCACTTTCATTACCTGAACTGTAACAGTTAAATGAAGTAAGAGGCCTTCGCGCCAGAATTAATTCTTCCAGAATAACTCTTCAGTACAATTCAGCCCGTTGTGGCAAGCAAAGATCAGAAACATTCCGACAGAGTTTTGACTAGTACTGTGGTGACCAAATATAGTAACTTCCTGAAAGTAGACACCGATCTGACATTCCTTAAATTCTAGAAACCAAAGCTAATGACATTGTGCTCTGCTAACTTTCGTGCCTGGACAATATTTTATGTGACTTAATCAGACATTCGAAAAATTAGAACACCCAAGGAATCGTTCCCTGAGAGTTTAGTACGTCTTTTGGAACTGGGGATTTCTTGGTCAAGGACTGCATTTTCGGGTCTGTGTGAAGGTCCTAGAATTGAGTATGTTCCCAGAGGCAGCGAGCAAAGTTGTGAGTATAACTGCATGGCCATGGCTGAATGAATGAGTGTACGCAGATCAGAGTGTTATTTTACAGTTATAGATTGTCACCCATTTACTGTCTTAATTCTTTTTGTTTAACCTGCAGAATTTGTTACTATTTGCTAGAGTTTCTTTACTTCTTAGGCTAAATCAGATTATTCAACTCTGTGCATACATTTACGAGAAAAAGAAGAAAAACTCTTAGCCTCAACCCTACGTATCTATAACTCTTTGGGCCATCATCTGTTCTCTTAACGGGGCTGTGGGCAAAACCTGGAGCTAAGATCATAACGGGGCTATCATCCTTGTAGCATTTTTTCTTAAATTTTATGACTATTTGTATATGTTTTTCCTTGATGTATTTTTGGTGTTGTTGTGAGAAGATTTGTTTTGATGATAATAATAAAAATCTCTCTCTTGAACTAAATCAGTGCGTTGGTCAGCTCGATCCCAATTATCTGTATATTCATTGTGATAGATTCCCACGTCTGTGTGTTTAACTGTCGTCACGTGTATGTGCGTGCCCGTGAGTAGATAGAGATATATTAATATATATATATATATATATATATATATATATATCTGTGTGTAGACTGTCTGACGCCTTTAAAAGCGGTCGTAGAAGATAGGTGAGAGAGAGAAGATTATCTCGATTCTCAAAGACAGCTTCTTTATCACATTCTATCATCTCACGTGAGGGAAATTCTATTGTGGTTTTTTTTTTTCACCAGCTCTCACTGTGACTATCACTCATTCCAACCTATTCTGAAGGGACCAACCCAAGTCTTAATACTCCTATCTAAAATCTACGACAAATGGGTTCTCGTCCGTAGGATTTTTGAACTTAGAATAGGAAGACGAGTACGACAAATGGTCGCTCGTTACCGGGAATTGAACCCAAAAATAGAAGAAGATACGACAAATGGGTTCTCGTCCGTAGGATTTTTGAACTTAGAATAGGAAGACGAGTACGACAAATGGTTGCTCGTTTCCGGTTTTTGAACTTAGAATAGGAAGACGAGTACGACAAATGTTGACTTGTCTATCTGGATTATGTATTTAAGATTCTTTATTCTGTAATCCACACACAAACTGATAGTTTTTTTCCACAGCATTTAGAAATAATATAATTTCAGTTACAGGTGGATTTTGTCGGAATATATGTTATTGTTGATTTGTAATACTAAACGCTGGTAAAGTTTTGTGAGTGTATAACATTCACAAGGGTTCTGAAGCAGGTAGGTGTTTGAGCAAAGCTAAGGAGTGCGTTTCGGACTATCCGTCCAGATTAATTGCCTCCCTCACCCGAACTGTCTTCAGGGGTAAACTTGATAGTGGATTAAAAATTAAGGGATTATTTTTCTCTTTAATTTTTGCAATAATTATTTTGCTTTTCCACTGTAGCAACTTATTTTTCAGAAGTAATCTTAACTACCATTTAGTTGGCGTAGTCGTGTTTTGCATTAAGTGCTTTATTGCCGATAATAGCAGCGATAGTTAGATTTTACTTTGGAGGAGGTATCCCAGGGTTAAGGATATCATCTTTTGAATTTTTGGTACATTTTTTCTCGTAAGTGGTAGGAACCAGGGTATCCTTTTTCCCATTTTCTTTCTCCACTAGTCTCAGTTACTGACATAATATGGCCGAGAGGGCAAAGCTTAGACAACTCCTCAGGGACGAAGCGAGAGAGGAGGGACTGGAAGGTGAAGAAGCGAAAGCTTTTGTCAGAGACGAACTTGAGAGATACGATGCGGAGAGGAAAGAAGCGGAAGACCGGCTATTACAGCAGAAGAGGATTGAGGAGGAAATGGAAATCCGCAGGGCGAACGAAAGAGAGAAGGAGAGACAGCATGAGGAACGAGAGAAGGAGAGACAGCATGAGTTGGCTCTTAAAACTCTAGAAGTCCAAAGTCGTGGTGCTGCCTCTACCTCCAGCAACGGAGAGTCTTCTCCGCATTCTTCCTTAACTGATCCTGCTAGTACTCAATCTACTCATCTCACTGCTATGTCTTTTCCGTTAGAATCTTTCCCTTGTCCCAATGAGAAGATTGACACATGGCTAGAGAAATTTGAGAAAATTGCAACTCTGTACGGTTTAGAGAGGTCGCGTTGGAACATGAAGCTTTCCCAGGCTTTGAAAAGTTCTGCGTATGATGTTTACGCCAAACTGGAAAGCAGCCAACAAGACAACTATGATCTGTTGAAGAAAGCGTTACTGGAGCGCTTTGAAATGAACGCTCGCAAATTTTTGCAACTGTTTCGCAACAGCCGGAAAGAGAATTCTGAAACTTTTCAGCAGTTCTCGTCTCGTTTGAAGGGTTATCTGACAAAGTGCCTAGAGCTCTCACAGCTCCCCTCTACCTATGAAGGTCTTGAGGAATTTGTTTTAACAGAACAAATAAAGAACACATTGTCTGCAGATACCCGGAGATTTCTCGCTGAGCAGGGGGCAGAAAAACTTGAAGACATTTTGGAAAAGTCTGAGCGTTACCATAATGCGCTGGCTGAACTACCGGCCACAAAGCGGAAACCGACAGAGGAGCATTTTCGAAAAACATAACCTAGAGCAATCTTCTCAGGCTTCTAACCAAAATAACCACAGAGAAACTGGACCTCAAAACCCCCCTCCTGAAAAATCCAAGTTCTACAAGAACAAGTACCCCAACCACCCCAAACAGTCTGATCAACCCGACCGCCCTACATGGCAGCGTAGCCAGAAAGGACAAGGTGGCAAAGGGAGAACCCCTGAGCACGGGACATATGATCAGACCGAGCACACCGAGCCGAAACGCATCGGATGCTTATTGACAGTCTCGCAAGGCGGAATTGTTGACAGTGATTCCCAACCTGTTGGGGATAGACCCTCAACGCGAGGTACTGTTATTTTGAACGGTTCTCAAACTTCTTGCTTATTTGACACGGGGCTTTCGTATGATTGCATTGTTGCCAGAAACCTGGTCAAACCCGGTCAAGAGACAGCAAAGACCGTCCAACTTTGTGGAGTTCGTAAGAGTGATGCACCTACAGCGCTTCCCATCGCATTGGTGGAGATACACTCTGACTTTGTCAGAGGCGTGATCAAAGCGGCTGTTATGGATGATCCCATCTACCCAGTCATACTTGGCGGGAGATACGTGTGTATTGGGAAACCGGAAGAGCCGATTGTGGCAGCAGTAACTACAAGAGGGCAAACCATGAAGGAACGGGAGCCTGCGCCGAATTTGTTACCCAAGGAACTTAAAGAAGCGCAATACAAGGACCCTACTTTGGCACCCTGCTTTAGGAAACTGCCCATGGCTAAGGAACCCAGACAGCACGGGGACATTTTTTCTAAGGATGGCGTACTTTATCGCAGAACGGGCAAGCCTGACCAAGGTTACAACCAGCTCCTAGTACCGAAACAGTACAGAAGCCAAATCCTAGAAATGGGGCACTCTCTTCCCTTCAGCGGACATATGGGACAGAACGCCACAAACCAACGTGTAACCACTCATTATTGGTGGCCAGGAGTAAACACTGATATTATCAGGTACGTCAAATCCTGTGCCAAGTGCCAACGTGTGCCACCCAAGCAACGGGCACCCCCAGTCTCTTTGGGTGAAATGCCAATAGTGGGAACACCATTCGAACGGGTTGTGATCGACATTTTAGGACCCTTAGAAAGGACTAAAAGAAGGAACAGGTTTATCCTGACCTTAGTCGATACATGCACTTTATGGGCAGAAGCTATCCCGCTAACATGCGCAGATGCCAAGCATGTCGCAGAAGCCCTCGTGCAGATTTTCACTCGGTTGGGATTCCCTCAACAAGTGTTGACGGATAACGGATCCCATACCGAAACCTGTTGATGGATGAGATCGTGAAGATCTTGAGGACCCAGCACATCCACACTAAGCCATATACTCCGGCCGGAAATGGGCTCGTGGAACGTGCTAATGGAAACCTCACCATGATGCTAAGTAAGCTGGCACAAGTGAAACCTGAAGATTGGGATCTCTGTATTCCTGCAGCATTATTTGGCTACAGAGAATCTCCTCATACTTCCACAGGATTTCCGCCAGCTACACTCTTATTCGGCAGACCCATTAAGGGCCCGCTTGAAGCCTTACTTCAGTCTTTGACAGACGAGAAGGCTGATGAGACAGTTGTCTCAGCCAGTAAATATGTGTCGGTTTTAAAGGAACGGTTGAAACTATGGTGGGACCTAGCAACGACTAACTTTAAGCGAGCACGCACCAAGCACGCTAACCGATACAGGAAAGTCGCGGAAGAGAGAGAACTGGAAGCAGGAGAGAAAGTTTTGGTGTTGCTCCCTACCGAGAACAACCAACTGAAGATCGGATGGCAAGGGCCGTTTACCGTCCTGAAAAAAATTTCTAAGGCTAACTACCAGATCTCTATTGAAGGAAAGGAGAAGGTTTTCCATTTAAATCTCTTAAAGAGATACTTGGAAAAACCAGTGCCAACCTCCGACCATCTCCTGACGATCGCCAAAACTGACGAAGATGACGATAGTGGCAGGGATATTCCACCGCTATCACAGGAAATCTTTCAAAAATGTCAGAAGCGGCGACGCTCTTTCAAGCGCGCATGGGAAACATTCCAGAGAAAGGAAACTTTGGGAGTAGACTTGAGTAAGAATTGGAGAGAGAGGGAGGGGGAAGACGGGAGGGAAGAAGACAGACACCCCGAAGCTACGGTTATAGGAAATTTAATTCCATAACGTAGACATGGAGTGCTTCCATATCTTAAGGGGGGACGTCCTGTCACGTGGGTCTTTATATCATTAAATTACCTACATCTTCTTCCTATTCTCTCACCCTAATCCTTTCATTTTATTACTTTTCCGTACTTGTTTTTCCTGTATTTTTTCGCATCATTCGTTGCGAAAAATATATTTCTTTCCCATCATCGTTTTTCTTTCTCATACTGACTAGTAACCTTATTGCATCAGATGTCAGTCGCGCAGATAGCTGTGAAGATACGGTTTTCGCCAGACATACGTCTGCAGTTTCCCCCGGTCAGAGCGCGGCCCGACCAGATTTCTGGGTCTGAGGTGTGAGAAATTCGTTTCGCTGGACATAGAGCAGACTTTTGGTCTACCATTTTGTTCACCTGTCACTAGCTTAAGGTGTCAAACCCGGCATCTGTACGACGCAGTCGTAGACGGCTGTCTGAGATTTGCAACTGTCACGCGCATTTCTCGGTCACTGGTGGCAGTTACGTCACGCGTTAAGCTGACGTAAATGTTGGGAGTAGGGGAGATAATTTCGCTTGGCGAAATAAGTTTGGGCCCTTTGTCTGATTTTAAGATATTGGCCCGAGTTTGAAACTTTAATTTCATTCTCGCTCCTATATTCGCAGTAGACAGGTTGTTCGAAACAGAATAGCTGTTAGCGAAGTTTCTCAGTTTGTTTCGGCAATTTGTCGAACTTCTAGACTTCCTTAAATATTCAGCATATAATTCTTAAGTTGTGCGACTACCTGTAGTTCTGTGTGAGGTAATATATATTATATCTAGTATTTTGTGAAATGATAAAGTGTTAAGTCGCTTATTTCATATTTCACTAGTTAGATTTTGCGCAGAGTGCCAAATTTATATAGTCTGTATTATTTTCTAGTGACGTGTTTCAGTGGATAGCAGAATAAATTATATCTTAGCTTACTAAACAATAATGTAGCTATAATGAAGTTAAATGTTACTGCTAAGAAATCAGACGAGATCATATTTTTCTAAGCTAACTTACAAATGCTAGAAACCTCATGAGATGTTGACGGAACACGCACGTGTTCCTAAATTCATGGGGATTGATGATTTTTTTTTTAAGATATAACTTACTTTACGGGAAATTTAAATGATAAGTCAAGCAGTACACTTGCGGTTTAATAATGTAAGTTATAGTGGGTACATATTGTAAAAATTATTTGATATGTGTTCTTTCTTTTATATAGTGAAATGGTGGTACCAAACTTTACCAGCGTTCTAGTACGTGAACTTTATTTGGGAAGAAACTAATCACTTTCATTACCTGAACTGTAACAGTTAAATGAAGTAAGAGGCCTTCGCGCCAGAATTAATTCTTCCAGAATAACTCTTCAGTACAATTCAGCCCGTTGTGGCAAGCAAAGATCAGAAACATTCCGACAGAGTTTTGACTAGTACTGTGGTGACCAAATATAGTAACTTCCTGAAAGTAGACACCGATCTGACATTCCTTAAATTCTAGAAACCAAAGCTAATGACATTGTGCTCTGCTAACTTTCGTGCCTGGACAATATTTTATGTGACTTAATCAGACATTCGAAAAAATTAGAACACCCAAGGAATCGTTCCCTGAGAGTTTAGTACGTCTTTTGGAACTGGGGATTTCTTGGTCAAGGACTGCATTTTCGGGTCTAAGTGAAGGTCCTAGAATTGAGTATGTTCCCAGAGGCAGCGAGCAAAGTTGTGAGTATAACTGCATGGCCATGGCTGAATGAATGAGTGTACGCAGATCAGAGTGTTATTTTACAGTTATAGATTGTCACCCATTTACTGTCTTAATTCTTTTTGTTTAACCTGCAGAATTTGTTACTATTTGCTAGAGTTTCTTTACTTCTTAGGCTAAATCAGATTATTCAACTCTGTGCATACATTTACGAGAAAAGAAGAAAAACTCTTAGCCTCAACCCTACGTATCTATAACTCTTTGGGCCATCATCTGTTCTCTTAACGGGGCTGTGGGCTAAACCTAGAGCTAAGATCATAACGGGGCTATCATCCTTGTAGCATTTTTTCTTAAATTTTATGACTATTTGTATATGTTTTTCCTTGATGTATTTTTGGTGTTGTGAGAAGATTTTTTTTGATGATAATAATAAAAATCTCTCTCTTGAACTAAATCAGTGCGTTGGTCAGCTCGATCCCAATTATCTGTATATTCATTGTGATAGATTCCCACGTCTGTGTGTTTAACTGTCGTCACGTGTATGTGCGTGCCCGTGAGTAGATAGAGATATATTAATATATATATATATCTGTGTGTAGACTGTCTGACGCCTTTAAAAGCGGTCGTAGAAGATAGGTGAGAGAGAGAAGATTATGTCGATTCTCAAAGACAGCTTCTTTATCACATTCTATCATCTCACGTGAGGGAAATTCTATTGTGGTTTTTTTTTCACCAGCTCTCACTGTGACTATCACTCATTCCAACCTATTCTGAAGGGACCAACCCAAGTCTTAATACTCCTATCTAAAATCTACGACAGCCAGGAAGAAGACAGCTGATAGGATGGTCTGGAGCTCTCTCTTCTAAACCTCTACACCTCACGGTAGAAGGGGAACGACTAAGTAAGTAAGTAAGTCTCTATGATGATACATTCAAGCACATAATTATATGAAGGAAATCCGTTCACATTTACCTACCTACCGACCATCCTAAAAACCCAACCATATACTCACATACCTAGCTACTTACCTACCTACCTACATACCTAGCTACCTATCCATGTATCTCGCTGTCTGTCTGTCTAATTATCTATCTATCTATCTATCTATCTATCTATCTATCTATCTATCTATCTATCTATCTATCTATCTATCTATCTATCTATCTATCTATCTATCTATCTATCTATCTATCTATCTATCTATCTATCTATCTACCTACCTACCTACCTACCTATCTATCTATCTATCTATCTATCTATCTATCTATCTATCTATCTATCTATCTATCTATCTATCTATCTATCTATCTATCTATCTATCTATCCATCCATCCATCCATCCATCCATCCATCCACCCACCCACCCACCCACCCATATTTCTATCTATCTATCTATCTATCTATCTATCTATCTATCTATCTATCTATCTATCTATCTATCTATCTATCTATCTATCTATCTATCTATCTATCTATCTATCTATCTGTCTGTCTGTCTGTCTGTCTGTCTGTCTGTCTGTCTTTCTTTAGGTCTGTCTGTCTATCTTCTCTACATTTATTCTCTATACATCGTTCACAATCTTTCCACAGACAACGCTTTCATTCGGCCTCCGAAGTTCTCATACAAAGGGCAACTACTGTTGTTATTGGAGAAGCGCGTGCAACAACCAATAGAATCTAGCTAGGAAGACCACACTCAGGACATTTGCGGGCAGCAGAGCTACGTGCTTCCTGGGCGGAATAGAGAATTCAATGAGCTAAAGATTCATCTTAACTTTAACCTGGAAACTATTGTCTGTTTTCGGGCTCGTTTATTTTCCCTTATTGGCAGCCTTCTTTTTCTCTTGACAATCTTGAATTCACAAGTTTTTTTCCTGTTATAGCTTCTTTCTTATGTTCATATTTTGCCCCTTTTTTACAGGCTTTTCTTTAACTTGCAACGTATGTCACCTTCAAATCTTGAAATCGATTTTTCGATCACTTCCAGATGAGCAATAGCTCTGAAACGTGGCATAGTTGTGAATTCCAGATGACAATACAATCAATAAATCAATACCCTATAGCTCCCCAGGGAGCATAGACCTTCAACAAACACATGTCAAGTCTTCCTGTCCTGTGCCATCCGCTCAAGTTCTTTCCATGTTTTCTTCATCATTTTCACCTCTGTTTCCAGTTCTCTTCTCCGTGTGTTTTTTTGGTCTACCTCTGCCTCTCTTTCCATGTGGATTCCAGAACAAGGACTGCCTTGTAATGATATCAACAGGTTTCCTCAATGTGTGTCCTATCCATCTGTCACAGGGTTATCCCGAAGGGTAACCAAAGAGAGTTATCTGTGTGGTGCCGGCTTTGTCAATGGCTCAAATTTGCCTGGCAACCGGTTGGAAATAGGCAACAGGAGTGAAGAAGGCGAATGTAAGACTCTGGGATAAATTCCTCGCAGACAGTCCCAGTGATTCTGGATCTCGTGACACTATAACTCCTACCACTCTGTCCCCCTCTCTATATTATAATGCTAACGAGCCCCCACCTCCCCTATTACACTAAGTGAACAGAAGAGGAAGAAAGGAAGAACAGTATGTCTCTTTAGCACACTTTCTTTCCTTCTCTATATATATGTAATAACGTGTGTTGGTAAAGTAAACACAGCTACAACATTTATTGAATTACTGAAATATAACAACATTCAATTACACTAATACAAATGCAACTAGGAAAGACATTAACTATCCCTGTGAAGAAAGATAATAGTTAATGCAAAATGCACAACTGAATCTAAAGTATACCATATGTGATGATGATGAATTTAAGTTATCTTAACTACTACCAAAAAGGATATCTTGTTTGGGTCTCTGACTGACTGTCAATAACTCTGGGTGTTTGTATACACTGGACAAGTCTTTGTCTGCATTCAATAATACTGGACGGTCCACTTTATGTCGTCAGGTGTCGATGGCCTGTTCTTTTGTTATTCACGAAGCGAGTGTTGACATTGCCACGCGCGTCTGGGGTGGCTTGTCCCTAGGTTGTGTTGAAGCAATGTTATGCGGTGGGGACTTCGTCTGATATGCAGATGTCCATGTGTGGCGAAGATATTTTCCTCAGGTGGTGATGATGGTGAAATCTGGTATATAGTTGAATTTGTTTGCGCATCAGTTTTACGGGGAGAATCTGTCCATTACTGCCAGTAATTTAGGATCTCGATAAATTTTTGTAGCGCTGGGTTTATAAGATCGTCCGTCTTCTCTTGCACTTCTGATCAAGCTTTCTCCAAGGCACTTGTTGTAATGACAATCGTCCGTAGGCTACTGCCACTTCAGATCATTAATTCACGTAGACAGCTCTTTAGTAATGCATCCCTTATTCTAGGTAATTGCGGATTACTTTTCTGTGTGGGTGATTGTTTAGTAGAAAGTCCCTTCGCCGCCTGGCAAGTTCTTTTCTAAAATCCCCGTTGTTTGTTGGTAGATTTGTTGCCGTTAAATATCTGTGAGATGCGTGTCGTCGCAGTATTTCTGTTTGGCCCTACTCATTTAGCTTGTCCCGTAATTAACGCCAACAAAGTAGTAGACGAAGACTGAGTTATCTCAAATGGTCCCTGTCTCTACCACTGTGATGGAAAAAATAACGAACCCTTTGTAAGTACCCCGTAAACTATGTTACGCCTGTCGTGTGTTCTTGTATGTGAAATCTTATCACTATAAGGAATGGCTGCGCGGTGTTTACTGCACGGTTAACAGGTAATGTAAGAGGCAAAATAAAAGTGTCTTGTATTTACTTCGTTATAGTTAATGGAAACTGTGTAATTTTATAATTATAATAAATCTCTGCCTGGTGTTTATTGCAACCTGTACTTATGAGTATGAAATATAATATTATAATAAAACGTGACGGGTATTTACAGTGTTATATTTATGGAAAATATGTATATATTATCTGACTGAAGTTAAGATATAATAATGATAAGGTACAAACTATATTACACTAACCTTGATGTACATATCAAGAATTCACTGACACACGTCCTGATTCTTTCTCGTGAAATCTAGAACCCAAGTATGTTGGCGGACTGCTTCTCTTGCAATGCCGAGCGACAAATTTAGTTGGGTTATATATCGTCCGAATCGCCTATGGCGATTTTTCGGTTCGCTTCTTGTGTCATGTGAAATTTCGTTTGTTTTCCGTTAGTCAGACATTCAGTCCTCATTACTGTGTAAATTTCCTGTAATATTTTGCTATTATCGTTTTCTTGTTTTTCCTCTCCCAGACAATCGGGCTGCATCGTCTTTTGAGTGTCTCCGTTACTTCAATATTATCCGTGAAGTCCGACTGACCACCTTTATGTTCTGTTACAAGCCGAAATAATATTTGTAGATTACTGGCCATGGGTAAACACCACTGAGACTTAGGGTCGATTACCTCGATAGTCTGTTGATGTAAAGTTCCCCATGTTGTGAAAGCATTCCAGGTGAATGTTGTTGCGTTTACAGGGCTCACGCCGAGCGCTGTCTATTGTTATGTAAACATTCCTTGTAAAATTGGTGGATGTCCCATGACTGTTGACAAACGATGTCTGTGCAGACAATGAGTATAGACAACCGACTGCCTTCTCATTCAGTGAGAAATTTACCGACAAGATATTGGCAACCGGTCTTAGGAATTGAAATGCCGACTTACTCGCGTCCCGTGACATATGTCCCCCGCACCAAGTCTTGGCTTGCGAAGACTCCTGCGAGTCAGGATGCATTTTACATTCCCTATTGTCGGCTGTGGTTATCTTCTCGCTTTTACTATCCTCCTCATCTTCCTCGTTCCAATCCTCCTTCTCCTCGTCCAAATCATTCTTCTCGCAATCTTCCTCAGTTGCTTCTCCTGTATCAGCTTTAAAGAGCTGCTCCATTTCCTGTTTCAATGTCGTGTCCGTGGCCAAGAGTTCTCGCCCCTGATCGACTAAGTTCGCAGAGTGGGCTGTGATTTTCTGCACGCCTGCAGATGACTGTCTAGCCGCATTGGGCTGCAGTACTGAGTTCGGATTTCCCTTATTCAAATGCTTTGTGGCTGCTCGTGTCGGAAGGTTGGCCGATTCAGTTATGTGTCTGTCTAAATATCTCTTTAACAGAGTAATGTTATATATTTCCAGCTGATTCTCCACTGGAAACTTATACTTGGTTCGAGATGCCTTCTCGACCATTGCGTATGGCCCGTGCCATCTAATCTGTAACCTGTTCTGTCTGTTAGTCATAAACAGTAAAACGTGTGCTCCTATCTCTATCTCACATCTGGAACCAGTCGTATTATATTCTCTGTCATGTTGTCGCCTCCTCTTCTTCATATGTAGTCTGTTTACCTTACAAGTGGCTTCCTTCGTTTTCTCATGATTTACTGCCCCTCTCTGGCATTCAAGGAATGATCTGATAAATCGATCCATGTCCCTTGCTATTCCCTGCCCATAATAATGGTGGGTGATTCTTTGCGTAGTGATGTATTGTCTGACCTGACCACTAGATTCACTAGCCTGTCCCATACCTAAGATATAAAATCTATCTCGGTCTTGTATTACTCGTGGAGTATACTCCTTTCCTGCTTTCCTAAAGAGTTGTCCTTTCTGTTTAAAGAAGCTTCCTGGTTCTGGTGGATTGTCCCCCTTCAGTCTCTTCTTAAAACAAGGTTCTACCGATTTGTCGTTCTTGTGAGCTGGTCTCAGCTCTTGCGGATGGAAGTCAAACTCGTCTCCTTGTCTCCTCTCCTTCGTTTGTTCACGTGTCTGCCCTGCAGCTGTGACTCTTGACTGCCGAGTGTCTTCCAACCCCACATATTTGTAGCCTATCATGAATTCATCCGTATGATCATTTAAGACTGCTGATCGTAGTTCTCCCTTGACACATCTGCCTTCAGTGGGAGTCCGGGCGATAGCCGCCATCATTGGAGGATCGCCGTTAACTGTGAACGGAATTTCCACAGTTCCATCACTCAATTGTTCTGGTCTAACCAGTCTTGACCTGAATATCGAATCGAATTCCAGTTTGGAATCGAATACCTCTTCCGCTCTTTCTCTGTTGACAACGTTGCGTTCCGAGGGAATCCGGGCGCTAGTTGCCGTCCCTGAAAGATCACTTTTCCTTCTCCACCCTTTTGCGTTAGTCTCCTGGTAACCTTCTTTGCCAGGTTTAAACCCCTTCTTTCTCTTGAGTGACCCATTCTTACTGACATAAAATCTCTTTGTGTTTCTTCGATCTGTCGAAATAAAAAGTGTTTCCCCGCTTCTTTCTTCTGCTAAACAATCTTTTGAATCCGACGACGGATCAAAGTTGGCCATTGTTTGTCCTTATTACGTATCTTGTGTATCTTGCCCGTGGAGTGGTCAAAATTCAAGATACGGTGCAACCCATCTGTCCTTTTATATCGGGTACAGTGTGTTGTAAATTTCGCGCGTCTGTGCTGTGCCTTACCTAAAGCGCGTACACCAAGCTGTTTCCTATTGTGTCGCCTGGTGTCTTTCATTCTGTCTATCCACTTAGGTTTTGTCTCGCCTACATATAGAATCGGAGTTCCGTGGGTGTTGAGCTGCTGTATCCCCGCCGGCTCTACTATACCGTTATCCTGATGATCCTCTTCTACCTCCTTTTGAAGAGAGTCGGGGGGTGCATCCGTGTCCTTCGTCCACCCTGTCCCGATAATCGTATGTGTTGTTATACCTTCTAAAGGCACACATTTCTCTCCGTAAGTTCCAAAAGTTGTAGGATCTGGCTTTCCCTCGTCCGGGGGAAAGGCAGACTTAGGCGACTTGGGCACCTGTCTATCTCCATAAATAACAGCAAATGCCCGCTCCTGTCCGGTCTTTTCCTTTTACGTAGAAAGGCCGGGGTAGTGAGGTAATAGTTGTCCTCCTGATGTCAGGAGACCTGTGCCTGTTTTCTTTCCTGTGATGCCAGGTGAAATTGTTTTATTCGAAGTCCCCTTGCAAGATCCATTGAAGGTACCGCTTGCAATTAGAGTAGGTTCTTCTGTGCCTTTTAATACCTTTCCATTATCTCTGCAGAGGTGTCTGGAATCCACTGAATTAACTACACCCAAGGAAAGCGGGCAGGGTGAACCCTGCAGTTCTGGTTCAGAGGAGGCCGTAGAGGTTTGTTCACTTCGGCCCTGTTCACCCGCAAACGTGTGCAGATGAATGAAGTTTTCTGCCTTATCATAATCCGTTTTCCCGCCATTTCTTTGCATATGACGTAATGCAATGCGAAGATGGTGTGTTCTGCGCACTCTCCTCTTTCCTTGCTTGGCCTGTTTTCTTTACTCTCTTCAGCTGCAATTTTATCTTTTCTCTCTTGCTCTGCCATTTTTCTCTCTTGCTCTTCTTTGTGCGCAGTTAACATTTTTTCCACATATTCCATAAGTTCTCCTTTTTCTAGTTTTAAACTAGTTGCTTCCTGGATAAGCGCAGCGCAAATTTGTGTCAAATCGGCCATGATCCAGCTAGATTTCAACCTGCCTATCAAGAAACAATAACAAACTGTTTCGTCTGAGTGGCTTAGCCGCTATTGTTCACTTGTGAACAAAAGGACTATACAATGTCGGCTCGCTCGTCCGACTTCAACAATACCTATTGTTAGAGACCCACGTGGTACTACACGTATAATGATGACAACAAATCAATATTGGTAACTAGATGCAGTACTTAAGTGTATATAAAGTAATATCGTATAATATTCTAACATATGTCAATGTCTTATTTAATATAATATGAATATCTAATCTAATTTAATATGAATATCTAGTTATCTAATATTCTAATCTGTATTCTTTCCCTCTACCTAAGTAGAATAAGGAACAGTATTGAAGACAGTGAATAGGTTTATACAAAACTTCAAAAAAGAATTATTTAATTTTTTTTTTCTAGGGCAAGTCCCAAGGTACTATCCAGGACGACAGCCTCCACTTAATGTCACAGGGTTATCCCGAAGAGTAACCAAAGAGAGTTATCTGTGTGGTGCCGGCTTTGTCAATGGCTCAGATTTGCCTGGCAACCGGTTGGAAATAAGCAGCAGGAGTGAAGAAGGCGAATATAAAACTCTGGGATAAATTCCCAGCAGACAGTCCCAGTGATTCTGGATCTCGTGACACTATAACTCCTACCACTCTATCCCCCTCTCTATATTATAATGCTAACGAGCCCCCACCTCCCCTATTACACTGAGTGAACAGAAGAGGAAGAAAGGAAGAACAGTATGTCTCTTTCGCACACTTTCTTTCCTTCTCTATATATATGCAATAACGTGTGTTGGTAAAGTAAACACAACTACAACATTTATTGAATTACTGAAATATAACAACATTCAATTACACTAATACAAATGCAACTAGGAAAGACATTAACTATCCATGTGAAGAAAAATATAAGTTAATGCAAAATACACAACTGAATCTAAAGTATACCATATGTGATGATGATGAATTTAAGTTATCTTAACTACTACCAAAACGGATATCTTGTTCGGGTCTCTGACTGACTGTCAATAACTCTGGGTGTTTGTATACACTGGACAAGTCTTTGTCTGCATTCAATAATACTGGACGGTCCACTTTATGTCGTCAGGTGTCGATGGCCTGTTCTTTTGTTATTCACAAAGCGAGTGTTGACATTGCCACGCGCGTCTGAGGTGGCTTGTCCCTAGGTTGTGTTGAAGCAATGTTATGCGGTGGGGACTTCGTCTGATATGCAGATGTCCATGTGTGGCGAAGATATTTTCCTCAGGTGGTGATGATGGTGAAATCTGGTATATAGTTGAATTTATTTGCGCATCAGTTTTACGGGGAGAATCTGTCCATTACTGCCAGTAATTTAGGATCTCGATAAATGTTGTAGGCACTGGGTTTACAAGATCGTCCGTCTTCTCTTGCACTTCTGATCAAGCTTTCTCCAAGGCACTGGTTGTAATGACAATCGTCCGTAGGCTACTGCCACTTCAGATCATTAATTCACGTAGACAGCTCTTTAGAAATGCATCCCTTATTCTAGGTAATTGCGGATTACTTTTCTGTGTGGGTGATTGTTTAGTAGAAAGTCCCTTCGCCGCTTGGCAAGTTCTTTTCTAAAATCCCCGTTGTTTGTTGGTAGGTTTGTTGCCGTTAAATATCTGTGCGATGCGTGTCGTCGCAGTATTTCTGTTTGGCCCTACTCATTTAGCTTGTCCCGTAATTAACGCCAACAAAGTAGTAGACGAAGACTGAGTTATCTCAAATGGTCCCTGTCTCTACCACTGTGATGGAAAAAATAACGAACCCTTTGTAAGTACCCCGTAAACTATGTTACGCCTGTCGTGTGTTCTTGTATGTGAAATCTTATCACTATAAAAGGAATGGCTGCGCGGT
Organism: Oreohelix idahoensis; assembly: GCA_024509875.1. Lineage (NCBI taxonomy): Eukaryota > Metazoa > Mollusca > Gastropoda > Stylommatophora > Oreohelicidae > Oreohelix > Oreohelix idahoensis. Next base: position 13,773 of record JAMPIV010011480.1, on the reverse strand, counting down.
GTTTACTGCACGGTTAACAGGTAATGTAAGAGGCAAAATAAAAGTGTCTTGTATTTACTTCGTTATAGTTAATGGAAACTGTGTAATTTTATAATTATAATAAATCTCTGCCTGGTGTTTATTGCAACCTGTACTTATGAGTATGAAATATAATATTATAATAAAAACGTGACGGGTATTTACAGTGTTTTATTTATGGAAAATATGTTATATTATTATGACTGAAGTTAAGATATAATAATGATAAGGTACAAACTATATTACACTAACCTTGATGTACATATCAAGAATTCACTGACACACGTCCTGATTCTTTCTCGTGAAATCTAGAACCCAAGTATGTTGGCGGACTGCTTCTCTTGCAATGCCGAGCGACAAATTTAGTTGGGTTATATATCGTCCGAATTGCCTATGGCGATTTTTCGGGTCGCTTCTTGTGTCATGTGAAATTTCGTTTGTTTTCCGTTAGTCAGACATTCAGTCCTCATTACTGTGTAAATTTCCTGTAATATTTTGCTATTATCGTTTTCTTGTTTTTCCTCTCCCAGACAATCGGTCTGCGTCGTCTTTTGAGTGTCTCCGTTACTTCAATATTATCCGTGAAGTCCGACTGACCACCTTTATGTTCTGTTACAAGCCGAAATAATATTTGTAGATTACTGGCCATGGGTAAACACCACTGAGACTTAGGGTCGATTACCTCGATAGTCTGTTGATGTAAAGTTCCCCCTGTTGTGAAAGCATTCCAGGTGAATGTTGTTGCGTTTACAGGGCTCACGCCGAGCGCTGTCTATTGTTATGTAAACATTCCTTGTAAAATTGGTGGATGTCCCATGACTGTTGACAAACGATGTCTGTGCAGACAATGAGTATAGACAACCGACTGCCTTCTCATTCAGTGAGAAATTTACCGACAAAATATTGGCAATCGGTCTTAGGAATTCTTCTTCTTCTTCGTTCGCCCTGAAAAGGACGGTGGTTGCGTTGTTTCTGTTTCCAACGTAGCTGTGATATCTGCACCTTTCGGTCGACACATCCGACTTCTGCACGGCATTTTTTGGACCGGGTTTGCCTTCCCATTTCGATCCACACTCGCTCAGCCAACCTGCACAGCTGCAGACTGTTTCCAGGACCACCACGTGGAGGTGGAGTGCGGTCTTGACCAGCTCTGGTTCGCTGGTCCTGACGCAGGCAGTCAAGCTATGAGTCGCTGACTGCGGTCTCTATTGCTGCGTCTTGAGGTCCCGGTCTTAGGAATTGAAATGCCGACTTACTCGCGTCCCGTGACACCATCGCCAGCGTCTTCTTCTCAACTCTTGTTCCACTGGCACTTGTCTGGTTCTTGTCATTGTTAAGGTCCAAAGGGGAGTGATCCGTACTATGCTGATTATTGTCGTGAAACATTCTAAATCCACATATCTAAATTAAAAAGTAAATGTAAAGCCTAACGCATTAATTCAATAAAAGGAAAGAAGAATGGTAAAAGACCAGTGCTGTCACAATGGCGTACAAAAATCCCCCTTTTTCTACTTCGTCTGCATAATTGTAACGCTATCACGTTTGATAGTAAAGCCTACAGCAGCATACACGCGTTTCTAAAAATAAAACTGGTACTGTGTTTCTTAGAAAACCTTGAGATACGCACACTGCTTAATGACCTAGATAAAATACTAGCATTAATGTCATTATATACACTGCGTAATGAAAAGACAGACGGCCTTAGAGAGAGAGAGATGTACGGAGGAACGCATGCAATACTACCACAGTCTCGCGATATAAAATTAATGCCACCCCACGCGAAAGGCATGAAGCACTAACTTTTTCAAATAAACAGTGACAAAAAACACTACCAATACGAGGTTAGGTTTTAAAAAACATGGTTAATGCTTATTAGGAAACATGACCCAATACTGTTTTACGTCTGAAATCCTGACTTTAGCCTGACAGTACAGAAGACACCCCATAGTATGGAAGTGAGGAGGTGGTAACAGCACGACTATCCTAGAAGAAAATACATATTTTGAACGAAGCCACTTGGCCCCATTAAATTTATATATTTGGGTGCCTTAGGACTTGCTGACAAAGAATATGTTAGGTGTTAAGCAAATGGTCTAATAATTAACAAATTATAGCCAAAATACTATACTGGTGCTGTCTGACAGCACAAGATCATATTTGCTCATGTTGGACACTGCTTTAGAGGGAATGAGGCCACCACGTTAAATCCGATTTGATTGGTTAGAATTATATGTAAGGCGAGACCTGATTAGTCGGACTGCAAATACTATTTTTGGTTGTTAAGGGAAACGGTAGGAAGGGTACTTTTTTCAAATGCTTTTGTAAACATGGTCTTATTGGCTAGACCATTTAATATAGTCAATTAGGAGCGTCTGTTCAGTGCCACTTTTTGAAATTAAACTGTGTAGAAGCAAGTGCGTTGAGATCCAGCTCATATTTTTCTAATGAAAGCCTGGGACAGAGGCAGATCGGAATTGTGCCATAACTCATCGCCAATCAACGTATTTGTTTAATATTTCCATGAATTGTGGTAAGCTAGACATATTTGATATCTTTTAGATGAAAATTGAATGAGAATTGATAATTTATGTCTGTATGTGTGTGGTTCAGTAACAAACATGAGGCAAAGCCTAGATATTGCTCCAACCTGAACAAAACTTGTCGGAGAGGAGTATAACTGCATGGGATTGCCAAATAGTACTATGACACCTATCTTATTGACTAGAAGGAAATAATGCTGGAATTGCATAGGCATTGTAACCATTAGGGAGAGGAATACTGGTGTATACTGTTACATGAGAAGCTAGCAGTTGGCCTACCGCGCTGAACTCAGTGTTTGTTATGTATTGTGCTTCAGTGTGGAAATAGATTATAAATTAGTTCTGAAGTAGGAGGTACAACCTTCTTGTTTCAGGGACCGTGGTACTAACGTATTAAAGCAGCCCTTGGTCTGAGTTTTGCTGAATCCAGAGGCTGGTAGCATACTCCTTGGTCAAGATATCGACCAGTGTGGTTTCTCAAGGAAACGGTGAAGCAAGCGAGCAGTGGAGATTGTTTCCTGCCGCACACACATAAGTTAAGATTTCGTGGCCAGAGCAACTCAATCTTGTGTATACCCCCCTCTAAAAGTGACTTTACCTTAAATCAAGAGGGACATTTATTTGTTTCGAATAAAAAGAAACTGTGAAACTTTCCAATATTATTTCCACCAGAAACAAACACTTGAAGTCATGATGACAAACAACAACTTAGCTTGAAAAGCCAGTATTACCTCATAGTACTACAGCACAACTTACACACATATTGCAATAATAATATATGTCAATACTAAGATCCTATCTATAAATTGTGTACATACAACTTGTGATTACATTTGATTGTGATTCCTGATTCACTTTGTAGTTGAATCAGGATATCTATTATTGACAGGAATTAATATATATTTTTAAAAAGTTACACGTGACTTATTAAGATAGTCTTATAGAGTGTTCTATGTATGTGAGTGTCACAGTGTTGTAAAGTATTGTGAATTAAATTAAATTGTTTATCTGTCTGTTGGTTGTTGTGAACCTACACTTCATCCTTATCATAACCCTAGACATTCAACGTAGTCATCACAATATTCCAGAATAAGCCTGACTGAGGTATAAATGTGGTAGCCAGTAAGGTTATCTGTAATACACCACACTTATTAGATACAGATACCTTCACAGCTGATCTCAGTCAGTACACTAAGTCCCCTATAAATATTTATACCATCCCACTTTACCACAATTATACAGTGTGAATTCAGGGTTGTGGCACTTGTCGGCTTGTTTAATTGTGAGTTGTTTAAACATTTATATGTTAGAAAACAGAGTGTACAGAAAGCGTGTGAGCGCTAGTCATTTAGTTATTCTGTACTGGTTTCGGCCGGCTGTGAATAGCTCACGGCTAGTCCGTGAACAGCCGAGTCCGGTGACTGTTTGGCGGGAGATGTGTGTTCCCATGGCAGTCGGAGAGGAGTCTAAGTTTGGACGTTGACTGGAGTCAGCCCTGTGTCTTGTGTGTGTTCCCAAGGGTAGTGTACGGGAACGATGTTTGGCCATTTTTCGAGGTGTACCATTATTTGCCTATTTTAGGTGTGATTATCTGCAGATAAGAGAAGATAAGGTGTACTTTATGTTAAGGACATGTTCTGGGGGCCTTGATGTCTACAGGCCGATGTTTTGAATCATATTTACCTCCCTGATAGATTTCTATTGTGCAGGAACGGCGCTAGGAGATGGTAAGGCCATTGTTCCTTATGGAGGGAGAGTTTTCTGGTGAATTTACTTTATTTAAAGAGATTATAAGGCCAGGATTTGTGTAGGCCAGATTATTTGTAAACTGCAGAGCGGACAGTCTTTTGAGTATATATAGATTTAAGCCTGTGTGGCGTTTTTGTAACTGCAGTATCAGCAGTCGTTCTGGTGGAACATTAGAACTGCAAGTATATATAGATTTAAGCCTGTGTGGCGTTTTGGTAATTGCAGTGTATGCAGTCGTTGAAGTATTCCTATAGATTTAAGCCTGTGTGGCGTTTTGTAACTGCAGTATCAGCAGTCGTTCTGGTGGATTTACTGATGTAACATTAGAACTGCGATGTAAACAGGGTTTACATCATACTGAACAGCTGTGACATTCTGCGCAATTGATTATTATTGATTTTGTGTATCCTGTTGTACCTGTGTAGTGTATCGTACCGGATTGATGTTTCTGTGTGAATAAATTATGTGCTGTTAATTGGAAATGAACACTAGTCTGATTCGTTGATCTATGCTTGACAGTACAGGATGAGTGACTGTACCCTTCATACCACTCACTACAGACTTTATACACAGTGACAATATAGAGCTACCCCATTTATCATCTGCAACATTTATTATGGTGGTTCTCTCAACCGGAAACTGGTTACCAACCATATTTTAACAGTTGGTGGTTTCCAGTTATTTTGGATCGTATTCCTACAACATTCGCGTCATGTTACTGTTAAGGATAGATTTGGGGTGCAGTCAAAATAGTAAGGCATGCTACTACACGCTAGCACATTTCCATTTTTATGTGAGGAATTGTGTTCGCCTGTAGGCAAACTACGGTTTGCACGAGGCGTTCACCCGTGATGAGCGACGGTCAACTAGTGACGTTTCGGTCACATGTCGTGGGGTTCAGTGTGTAAATTAATTGGGCTTCCGTCTTTGTGTTTGCGTCCGAGAGAGATGTAATTTTTCGAGGCTCCGGGATAATGGAGCGTGATTTATAAATATATCTTGTGACATTGTTGATTCTCGGAGGCTGCCACGTTATGTGCAAGATGGTTTATAAACGTATCTAGAAGTTCATACCATAATTTACTACATGTAACTTTGAGATATGAGGCAACTAATATTTGGTTTGCACTGATTGCTTCTGCCGCATTACTTTGGTTTTCGTGGATTACCGAACCTTTAGTACAACGGCCAGAATTGAGTGGAGATGAGAGGATTGTATTATTATTATATTATTGCCACTTAAAGATGCCTAACGTTTGAACCTTATTGACGGACCCGGGATAATCTACTACGCTTATCCAGTGCTATGTACTTTTGATGTTTGATGGACCATTGTGAAGTGACTTTGTTTATTAAATGTCAACCATGTTTTTCCCGTGGACCTGTTCACCTACCGGCTTTGTTATGTGTACTGACAATACTTGTCCTGAATGAACACCTGCTATCATTCGTGTATCCATGCATGATCCTCTAATTTATCCCAACGTAACACCATATAATTTGGTGGCCAGTATGGTATCGGATCGATACTTTCATCAGGACATAGTTTTCAAATTCACGTAAGCAAGTATACCTTCGTACTTTGCAAAAATACAGCTGACATTTAATCTGTATATGCGATCGTCACTCATGTTCAGCGTGTTATTGTGAACACACCGCTTTGTGAACTCAGTCATTATCAATGGGTCCAGTTGGATAACGAACGCTGCCACTGCGCATGTCCAATGTTCCAGTTTCAATGTCCTATTGTTCGCTGTAACGTTCAAGATAACAATTTCAAACCAACCGGTTTGCAAGTTTACTTCGTGTTCCAGTCTACATCACAAAGTTTGTAAGATTCTTTCAAGTTTCAAGTCTATGCCACGGCGATATCAAGTTACTTTGTACCAAGTCAACACAACGTTTCAAGATCTACACAGTTCATGATGCCCATCTGACGGAGACCGTGTACTGTTTACATTTTATCCGTGCTTCACTTGTATTGATGGACAGTGTTTTCCAGTGTTGACACCTTTTTCCAGACTTGCATCTGATCGGATTACGATAAGATAAGTGCCTGTTAATACACTCTTGTATCTTTGCCGTGGCGTAAGCCTTTTTGATATCTATGTTATTCGTTTTCTTCGTTTCTATATCTTTGTACAAATCTGTTGTTAGCGACACATGTCATTGGACAAATGACCGCGCAGCAGATGTTTCTGTAGGTTTTGCTTACATTCCTCAAGCAGTGAAATTTCCGGCCTGAGTTTACTCACCGACGTTTGGTTCACTGCCTGTTTAGTGTGACCTAAATTGTTTAGCTGTGCTGCTTCGTCCTGCTAATTGTCAGTTCTTGTTGTGTGCTGGTTTTGTTTTTCTTCTCCTTAGTTGACAACCATTCTGTTCGTGATGCTAGTCTAACCTTCTATCACTTGGTTACATTTATATATATTGTTACAGGTCCTGTCCTGTATTTTTTTTAAGCAGTAAGTCGGTTCTATTTGTTGTTTTTCCTTAGTTTCCCATTTGCATTCTTTTTCGTTTACTTGCTGCTGTTATTACATTGCCTTGGTCACTTGTACTTGTCTTTTTGTTTAGTTCCATCAATTCTGTTCTTGTACATTATAATAATTTTTTTTCTCTGCTCTCTTTCTCTTTTCCCTCGTATCTTTACTACTGTTGGTCTTTCATACTATACTATTTTGTTATTAATTAGTAATATTAAGAATCTATTTGCATTGATAATATTGCAAAGCACAAAGCTAGTGAATTGGTATAGACGGACTAATCGAGATACATTTATTACATAATTTATAATATTGATAGTAAGATACGGAAGAAGTAAATAATGGAGTATCAGGAATTTATTACTATGGGCCAAGAATATGGTTATAAGGCGAAGGAATTAATGGACTTTGCCAAAGCGGAATTCAATTCCAAAGAAAATCAAGAAGCCCTAGAGGATAAGAGACAAAGAGATGCACGGTATGAAGAGCGAGAGCTCAGAAAAGCAGAGCTACTTGCAGAAGAGAACAAAAGGATTGCAGAACAGCAATTAGAAGAAAAAAAGTTGGAGAGACAATTAGAAGAAAAAAAGTTGGAAAGACAATTAGAAGAAAAAAAGTTGGAAAGACAATTAGAAGAAAAAAAGTTGGAAAGACAATTTGAGGAGAAAAAGATTCAACAAGCTGCAGAAGCAACGAAACTTGCTCATGAAAAAGAATTAGAAGAGAAAAAGCTTGCACATGAAGAAAAAATGGCGACTTTACGTATTGAAGAACAAAAAGTCCAACATCAGAGTAGACAAAATGACGACTCTGAACGTAGAGGTTCCTCTAGCAACCACGATAGCGGTTTTGTTAAATTTCGTTTGCCTGAGTTTAAGCCAGAAATAGACGATATTTCGTCCTTCCTACAACGCTATGAAAATGTTTGTGAAGAAAATAAGCTTGATAGATCTCATTGGTGTACAAGATTGATGGATTTCATGACTGGTGAATCCTTAACTGCTCTGTGCCAATTGGACGGGCCGAATAGACGCAATTATGATGCTGATAAAACGTTATTATTAAAACTTCATCAGTTAGACGCTGAAGGTTATCGTATGAAGTTCAAACATATGATTCCTGAAACGGGTAAAGATTTTACACAGTTTGTAGCTGCAACTCGTCTAACATTTAATAGATGGATACAACTTTCTGGCATTGAAGAGAATTATGAGGGCCTTAAGGACTTATTATTGCTAGACAAAATGTTGTCTTCCGTAAGCAGACCACTGCGAGAATATCTACAGGAAAGGAAGCCGTCAAGTTTGAGTTCAATGGAGGAATTATGTAGGCAATATTGTAATGCACATCCGGGAGTTTGTGTCAGTAACAACAATATTAAGGAAGCTTTACCTGTTGCCGCAGCTACAACTTGGAACCACAACAATTATAGACAAAGATCCTACAGTTGTGATGGGAATTTCAAACCAAGCAAATTCAATAACTCACAACCATATAGAGGTAGACAACCATATAGAAACTACTCACCCCAAAACAGAGGTAATTTCCAACAAAACTCAGGAGAGAGAAGGAATGATAATTTTGGTAACTATAATAAGAATTGGAATAACTGGGGACCCAATAACCAAAATTATTCACATCGTAATAGGTCACAAGACTATAGAAATCAAGGAAACAACAATAGGAACCAAAGAAATAATGACGGGAGTCAAAATAACTCTTTTTACAATCAGAGACATAGATCACGCTCTAGAAATAATGCAAATTCGAATTACCATGCTAACTCAGCAAATACTGCTTCTACACCTGAGAACGCGCAAGACAACAATGTTGTTAATCATTCAGCTTCATGTTGTTCGTTTGACTTTGATACTGCTTCACAGTGTCCAGATTGCCAAACTCTATTCCAGTCTAATGTGACTTCCTTATTAAAATGTGGCCATCCGCTACCAGCAGTCACTGCTTCATCAGCACATGATGGCACAGGAGTACTACAGCTTCATAAAGGTTTATTGAATGGCACTCAAGTTACAGTACTCCGTGATTCTGGTTGCACGACTGTCGGAGTGAGACAGTCATTAGTACATCCGTCTCATGCAACGGGTGACTTTGTTAAATGTGTAACTTTCGGCGGTACAGTGGAATTTTATCCCACAGCCGTGGTGGATATTCACTCACCATTTTTTACAGGCAAGGTTAAAGTGTGTTTGTTAAGGAACCCAATAGCGGATGTCACACTTGGCCGGATACACGGCAGCAATGATTGCTCACCCGAAGAAATTGTTCAATGGGAACGTCAAAATTTATCAACTGCTGCTGCAGTTACTACGCGTGCCCAGGCCAAGGCACAAAAGGAAAATGATGATACCGGTCCTGGAACACAGGACAATTTTCACGTTCACTCTGAGATAGACAAACAATCCTTTATCAAACTTCAAAGAGAAGACAACTCTTTGAAGAAATTCTTTAGATTAGTCAAAGATAATGATTACGTTGATGATAGTTTGTCACCAAAACAGTGGTACACACTTAAAAATGATGTATTGGTTAGGAATTTTAAAGATTCATCTTTAATCAGACATCAGGTGATGGTTCCCCAAAAACTTCGTCTGTACATTCTACAACATGCACACGATTCGCACTGTGCTGGCCATATGGGCTACTCTAGGACGCGATCCAGAGTTTTGTCCTCTTTCTTTTGGCCGGGAATTTCCAGAGACACCTCCATATATTGTCGCTCTTGCGTTATTTGTCAAGAGGTAAAATCAAGAGGAGCCTATCATACGGCCCCGATTCAGGCGTGTGATATACCTGTACGCCCCTTTGAGAAAATGGCCGTAGATATTATCGGTCCTTTACCTGTTATGTCCGCTAGAGGACACAGGTATGTGCTCACATGTATCGACATGTGCACTCGATGGCCCGAGGCCATCCCTCTTAAGAACATCACCACTAATGACGTTGCTGATGCCCTTTTCTTGATTTTTTCTAGACTTGGTTTTCCTCGAAAACTTCTTTCAGATCGAGGTACCCAATTTGTATCTGACACTATGATTGCTGTTATGAAACGCCTCAATATCGACAGGTCTCTCAGTAGTGTTTACCATGCGATGAGCAATGGCATGGTGGAACGTCTTAACCGGACGTTAAAGCAGTTATTGGGCAAAGTTACAGTGAAATATCCTCAAGATTGGGACAGGGTTTTACCTACCGTGCTGTTCGCATACCGTTAGGTAGCGAATGAACAGACCGGTTTCTCGCCTTTTGAGCTTGTGTTTGGAGCTCAACCTCGAGGTCCCATGTCACTTATTAAGGACCTGCTCATAGACTCAGAGATGACTGAGGACATCCAGTCATCGTATGAATACGTCGTTAACCTCCGGCGTAACATTATAGATGCATGCCAACTGGCTACAGCTTCTTCCGAGGCTGCTAAAGCAAGATCACGCCAGTTGCAAAATCGCAACAGACGATTACGTCAACTATTGCCTGCCGATGAAGCTTTTGTATTGCTTCCAAGGAAAGAAAATAGACTTTTAATTGCTTGGAATGGTCCATATAAAGTGTTGTCACGCATTTCTGATGTTGACTACACCTTAGAGATAAAAGGGAAAAGGAAGACCTTTCACATAAACATTCTTAAAGAATTCCACACTAGACCGGAACATCTTCAAGCCATCTTTCAAGCAGTTGATGACCACCCTAGACCTGGTACTCACTACTCAGCGCTTTCAGTAATTCAGAAGGAAGAATCGGCTTTTCCTGATGTTCCCATGAACTTACCTGTCTTTCCTCTCCAATCGACTGAGACATGGAAGGATATTGCTATTTGTCCAGCTTTGTCTTCTGAACAACATTCCCAAGTCTCTAATCTTCTAGAATCCTTTCCAGACGTCCTCACAGACATCCCAGGGCGTACATCAGTCATTTCGCATGACATCACCCTTACAGATGATCGACCAATTCGTCTACGCCCCTATCCTGTCCCTATTCACTACCAGCACCAGGTGGAAGAAGAATTAAAACAAATGCTTAATTTAGGAATTATAGAACCTTCCAATGCCCCTTACTCATCACCTATGGTCATCGTTCGTAAGAAAGACAAAAATATCAGATTGTGTGTAGATTACCGGAAGCTGAATAACATCACAGTCTTCGATGCTGAACCCTTACCCCTACTTGAAAATCTTTTGTCTCGTCTCGCCAAGTCTCTTTTCTTTACTAAAATTGACCTTACCAAGGGATACTGGCAAGTTCCCTTGACTGACAGAGCTAAACCACTCACTGCCTTTGCTACACAACAGGGTCTTTATCAGTGGAACGTAATGCCTTTCGGACTTATGAACGCCCCGGCAACGTTTGTCCGTATGATGAGAAAAATTCTCTCTCATCGGTCCGATATAATCACATATATAGACGACATCTGTCTATTCAGTTCCACTTGGGAGGAGCACTTCTTAGGTTTACATTCTCTTCTGGACACTTTACGTCTCCACCACCTAACAGCCAAGCCCTCAAAGATCTTTATTGCTTTTGAGGAAATTTCTTTCTTGGGACATAAGGTGGGTCACGGTTTTCTTCAGACCGTGCCACAGAATGTTTCCAAAATCCTAAAATTATCTGTGCCCACTACTAAGAAGCAAGTTTGTAGTCTTCTCGGCTTGATTCAGTATTATAGTAAATTTATACCAAACTTGTCTTCAATCACTGCAGACCTCTCTGCCTTGCTTAAAAAAGGCTTACCGAACCACGTGCATTGGAAACCAGAGTGCCAGGCCGCGGTAAATTATATTCAAAATTCAAATTTTTTTTTTCTATTCCACCTATTTGAGGTTGTTGCGTGCATATTTTGACGCACATATTACAAAAATCGATATGGCTATTTAATATGGAAAAGATATAGACATTCATTCATTTGTGTATGAGAATGCTGTCTATGGTAAAGCTAGATAATTCATGATTGATTTACACTTTTGATTATAGGAGTAATCGTTCTTGATATTGATTCGGCGCATGGATATTGCACTCATGTCCGTACTTATTTGTTCGGGCCAGAAAATAGATTAATTTGCTTATTATGTTTATGGCCTGAATTCATATGTATTACATATTATTAGTACAAGTAGAATCAGTCCTATATTGTATATTTTGGATGGGTAGGCAGGACTATATTCTTGTTATGCCGCTCTAGCTGATGTAGGAGTTGTCTTGACAAGTCGTGATGAGTTCCGTGTTGCGTGATAAATTCTCGCAACATCGTTTTATTTCAATATCTGTTTTATAACGCAAGGGCAACAACTGCTTGAAATCTATAGTCACTTTTCTCGGTAAGCATTTGTCTTCTCGCGTTGGTATCGAATGCAGTTAACTTTTGAGCTGTGGTCATTTTTGCGCTGGACTGCGCATGACTTGTCTTGTTGTTTGGTCGATCGGTTTCCGCCCACCACTAGTGGGAGTGAGCGATTTGGAATGGCGAAAGAGATGCCTCGTTGAAGAGGGGATCTCCGCTTTTTTTTGTTCTGTCAGGGATGTGTAGTCCTCTTATGGATATTTCGTTTATTCGAGATAATACCTCTAGTGTTTTCCCACATGTCGGGAGGCGTGATATTTCTGTGTATTTCATGAAAGCAAGGTAAATTGACTTTTTCATTAACTCTATCGATTTTGGGTCGTGAGCGATTTCGATTCATAGCCTGTCTCCGAAAGTCGTCGTCACGAGATGTTCTTTCCCAGCTCACATGTCGCTGCATTGTACTGCATCGGTTGATGCATGTACCAAGGACCATTACTTGCTACTTTGTTAAATGAACTAGGTTTAGAAAACCTTTATTATCTAGAGGATATTTTTGAGGACATTATTTATACTTCGGCAGACGTGTCTGTCTTGCTGAAGTCAAACTAAGGAGAGTGAACTGATCTCATACATCTGGTTATCTCCTGGCTGTTATAGAAAAGGATGGAGTTTTTCACCTGACTACATTTACAGCACTATGAAATATAACATGCATCTGACTCATCATTGTAATGCTGTCTACCGTTTATTGCTGTATTGAATGTTGCTGTGATAATGACTGTTTGATGTGCCTACACATTTGCGTAACCATTTTGTCACTGTGGCGTCCACAATAAATAATGAAGAAAAACGTCAACGGCTGTTTCAAGACTCATTGACTTTATACGTCGTGAGTTTACTGACGTCCTATGTGGATTGCCCTGTTATTGTTGCATGAACATTGTTTTGACTGAACACATCTACACACTACACAAAACCAGACATGCGGATGCCATCCATCATCATATGGCATCACGCATCATTTGGTGGCCATAAGCTGGTTTGATTCTGGTACTAGCAAACACGGGGTCCCTTACCCACTTCATTTTCAACAAGAATTCATCAGCATCCTTCAAGAAATTAACATTCTTCAATACAGTCAACATCTTCAAAATTTTCAAAGTACTCGGCGTTGCCCGGTAAAAGTCAAAATTTCAACTTTTTGACGGAAACAAGAATTTGACAGTACCCGGCGTTGTTACATGTTGCCGGATAACTCGGACTGCTGTTATCTTTTACGCAAGTCAAGCAAGTTGCTGCTGTCAAGGTTCCAGTGCTGTCGTTTTTTGAGAAGGTCAAGTGCCGGTTGAAACGGGTTGTTTTCTGAAGAAGGCCAAGTACCGATTTCCATCAACTTACTTTTGGATTAGAAGGTCAAGTGCCGAAACAACTCAACACACAGTATTTCAGAAGCTCTTGTACCATCGTGTTAGCAGTGGAAGCAGTTCAGATGTGCCATCATCGTTGGAGCTTCGCTCTTTAGGACGTTGATTGACATCCGTTTTTCTGCTGTTCTACGATTGGAAGCCTTTAAGTTAAGTGGCCTGTTTGTATGTAAACTGTGCCCTTATACTTCTGCTGAGTCTTCTGTGTATCATCTCATTCTATATATTATATGTCTATATGTTATTTGTATATTTATATGTTT